>CAUYLG010030708.1:0-23010 GCA_963573385.1 Cacajao melanocephalus
TCAGCCTTTTTACGCTGGTTTCTTCCCATCATTGTAAGTTTTTCCACCTGTCATTTGTAATCGCCAACTTTCAAATTAGGTCTCTGAGTGGATGTCCAACTTGTTGATTCCCAGCGCCGAAATCTGAGCAACCCACTGTGCCGACTAAAACAGCGGCATTAAGATTCATGGTGCTTCTCTTTCCGGGAATCTCCGGTCTGGCTTCCCTCTTGAATCCCTTTTTCAATCAAGTAAACAGGCAACTGTCTTCCCAGAGCTCCAAACATCGACCAAAAGGGAAGTCAGTCTGGTTTATTCTGCACCGAGAACCGCCCTGCCGAGACGCTGGCAAAACCACCACGCTGGCCGCAAGAGTCGCGCTGGTGACACGTGGGGCTCCTCTGCTGGGAATCTCCTGGTCCGTGGGCAACAAAAATTCATCTGTAAGTGTGGCGTCCTCTCGTTCTGTGCGCTTTCTCTGGGAGCTATAATCCTGAGCTGTTAGTAGTCAGCCATCTTGGATCTCTCTCAACAAAAGTTTTTTTTTTTTTGAAACAGAGTTTTGCTCTTCTTGCCCAGGCTGGAGTGCCATGGCACGGTCTTGGCTCACCTCAACCTCTGCCTCCCGGGTTCAAGCAATTCTCCTGCCTCAGCCTCCCAAGTAGCTGGGATTACAAGCCCAGCTAATAATTAACCACCATGCTCGGCTAATGTTTTTGTATTTTTAGTAGAGATGGAGTTTCACCATGTCGGTCAGGCTGTTCTCAAACTCCTGTCCTTGTGATCCGCCTGCCTCAGCCTCCCAAAGTGCTGGGATTACAGGCGTGAGCCACCACGCCTGGCCACCAAACACATTTAATTAATTTTCTGTTTCTTAGAAACAAGATCAGCAACAAGATATGATGAAAATGGTAAGTTTGGAGTATGGCTGAACTGAATTTCAATCCAAACTCCACTGCTTACTTGCTTTGTGACCTTGAGTAAATTTATTTAACTTTCTAAGTCCCGGAGTCCTCTTTTGTAAATTTGTGGTATGCAGAGTGACTTCAGAGGATTTGGGGTCGGGGGAAGAAATAAATGGAATAACAAGTACAATGCCTGGCACATAATAGGTATTCAGCATATATCTGGTGAAAGAAAATACAATTTATTCATAAGTGAGAAAATGCTTTACAATGGTTTTCAGTTTCTCAGTGATATCCATTATTTGGAAGAGTTAGGATTCAAATTCATCTCCCACTTCTATTCTCTGTTCTTTGTACTATGCTGTACACACATCTGTGTTAGATAACAAAATAGATAAACCAACAAGTGGTATATAATGTTTGTCTTTGATCACTTCTTTCTCCTTCTTTTCCTTTTTTTTTTTTTAATCTTACAATCTTTCTCCTGTCCCAAATCATCAGAACTTTTTTTTCCATTTATTTTCCTTTCTTTCTCTCCAGCCCTTGTTTCTGTTGACTGCTATGTACACCCTACCCTGGTTGATTTAAGAGGAGCAAACTCTGGAGTTCAGCCCATTTGAACCCACCTGCTGTGCTATACTCCTTGTGACTAGTAAAGTTCCTTTTCTAGCTCTTAATCTAGACTAAGTTTATGGACTAAATTTTATGTCCACAGTGCCCTTAATTTTGCGACATATTGAAAGCAATATGAAGAAGAGGATCAGAAGGTCCTACCATGACAAACATTTGAGTAAATAACATTTTTTAGACCTCAGATTACTTATCTCTCAAATAAGAGAGTTTGGCTAAAATAAGTCACTAGGTTTTTTCACTACTTTAGTAAAGAACACAAAGTAACATATTTATGGTGCTTTATTATAGCATCTTACTTAATTCTTATAACAATACTGAAAGGTTGCCCCTTTCATCATTTTTTTTTACATAAAACATTTTTTCTCAATGTAAAATCAAATTGCATTCATTGTAAATATTTAGAAAAAATAAAAATACATGTAATAGAAATCACTCACATTTTCAGTGTGAAGAGGTAAAAGAACAAGAGTTTAATTTGTCCAGCAAGTACGTTTACTGGCATGGTTTAGCTGGATCTCTACGTAGGTATCCTTATATTCTATACTAACCTTTCTAGAACAGGCTGCCAATCTGAGATTAGCCCCAAATGGCTATGATTTGGGAGACCTCTTAGTCTGCCAGTTTGAATGCCGTACTATCATATTCCAGGTTCGCTGCCCCAGTCACTACTAATAAGGCTGACATTCTCCCAGCTTACATCCTTTACAGTGCGGCCCATTTTAAGCCTTTTAATGACCATGGGAAATGAGATACAGATAATATAGCTATGCATTGCTTAATGATGGGGACACATTCTGAAAAATACATTAGGCAATTTTGTCATTGTATGAGCATCATAAAGTATACTTACACAAACTGAGATGGGACAGCCTGCTACACACCTAGGCTAAATGGTATGGGCTATGGCTCCTAGGCTACAAACTCATATTGCATGTTACTCTACTAAATACTGTACACAATTGTAACACAATGGTAAATATTTTTTTTATCTTAATATATCTAAACATAGAAAAGGTACAGTAAAAATATGGCATTATAATCTTATGGGACCGCCATTGTAATATGCAGTATTTGTTGGCCAAAATGTTTTTATATACAACACATGACCGTACTGTATATACTCCCATTTATTGATGAAATGACTGAGGTTCAGAGCAGCATTCCTGGAGTCACTTAAAGATATTTATCTAAGACTGGACTCTATGCTAGATTCTTAAATTAGAATTTTTCTGCTTCTAAAAGGTGTAAAGTTACGTCTTATAGAATAATATGGGTAACATAATAGACCAGAAGGTAGATGTTTTACATATTGTTCCCACCTAGAAAATCAACAACAAATAGGTTCTTGGTAAACATATCCCATATGCTTTTAGTATCTCAATTTAAATATTAAAGTATTGAAAATATATGATTAGGATATGTTATAAAATGTTGCTTCCAGAAATTACAGAATTTCACAAAAGACATATAATAGAGGCTTTTCAAAAAAAGAAAAAAGCATGCCCACAGTAAGAATTTGAATTGCATTATCTTCTTCCTTTTAATCTATTTTCAAGCTGCTTTCCTCACACTGGAAACATCAAAATAATGAAACAATTCAGAGTTTTTCTAAACATCATACAAATATGCACCCAAATTTACTGCTGTCCTTGAATGCAACATGTCTATGAAGTGGGCAAGTCCAATAACTATTCTCAGAGTTTTGAATAAACCTTTCAATTCATTGATTGTAGTTCAGCTTCAGATGCTAGTCAGTAGCATAGATATGCCATGTTTTTGTTGTTGTTATTTAAACGTTTGTGTTAGAAAAGCCAATATCCAAACTGCCATCTATACTTAATGGATCTTTGAAACTTTTAAATATTCATTTTACATATTCTATTATCATTATTATAAGCTTATTATCCATTTTCAAAATATGCATTAGTTAATAGAAAAAATAATCAGATACTACACAAGTAATTTTTATAATCCTCTCTTCATATCTTCACCTTCCTCTGGAAAGAAAAATGCTAGAGAAAAACTAGTGGTTGATAATTACAGAAATAATCTTATTGGAGTCACTAGATTGAAAAGAATCTGTGGACATTGGCACATGTTTTTATTTGACTTTATTCTTCATTTAAGCACATTAAAACATTGGAATACTTTATTTTTCATCTTTTAGTCTTTCGACTACCTTTTATTTTCAAATAGTTTTTCTTTCTTCCATTTTGCTTATTCCAAACTCTTTTTCTCCTTCATACTCTTCTCCAATTTTCCCTGTTTCTTATTGAGTTCTGACAATAATATTTTCTCACAGATGGATTCAGTTTTCTGGAGTTTTTCTGGGCTAGCAGTTGATTTATTTCAGTCTAGATAACTTTGTATTTCTTGGACTTAAAATCAGTACTATTATTGTAATCTATATTACCAAGAGACCAATGATGTTTCAATCTTGCCAATATCAAAATATTTCCTCAGTTGTTACAGAGAAACAACTAATACATAAATACACGGGTTACTGATGAGGTCTACTCTTTAAGTTTTCCCTACCACTTTAAAATTATTTTATGTATCCATGTATGTATTAAATAGACTAAGAACAGTTTTAGGTTTACAGAATAATTGAGTGGCAAGCATAGATTCCCACGTAAGTCCTCACCTCACCACACACACAGTTTTTCCTCTTATTAAAATGTTGTATTAATGTGGTACATTTATTACAGTTGATGAGACAATATTGATACATTTTTATTAACTAAAGTTTACCCTCATTATGGCTCAGTCTTTGTGTTGTACATTCTATGGGTTTTACAAATGTATAATAGCACATATCCACCATTACAGTATCATGCAGAACAGTTTCAACTGCTCCCAAATTCTCTGTGTTCCACTTACTCATCTCTCCCTCTGTCTCCCTGAACCCCTGGCAATGAGGGATCTTTTTTTCCCTCATAGTTTGGCCTGTTCCTGAATATTATACAGTTGGAATCATACATGAAAAGGAATGTAATTTTTCAGATTGGCTTCTTTCACTTAACAATATGCACTTAGGAGTCTTCTTTATCTTTTCATGGAATGATAGCTTATTTCTTTTAATCACTGAATAAAATCTATTGTATGGATATGCCACAGTTTATCCACTTATCTACCAAAGGATCTTGATGGCTGCCAGGCATTAGCAATTACAAATAAAGCTACTACAAACATTTGTGTGCAGGTTTTTGTGTGGACATAGGTTTTCAACTCATTTGGGTAAGTATAACTTGATGGCTCATATGTTAAGAGTATGTTAATTTTCTAAGAAACTATCAAACTGTCCTCCAAAGTGGCTGCACCATTTTGTATTCCCATCAGCAATGAATGCGTCTTCCTATTACTCCCCAGCCTCCCCCGTATTTGGTGTTGTCAGTACTGTTGATTTTAGCCATTCTAATAGGTATGTAGTAGTATCTCATCATGATTTTAATTCTTTACAATTTTAATAGGAAAAATACTCAATTGTCTCTCAAATCATGAATCAAGAGCCCCCAGACACTAAAAGCCACTTCTGAGCCTGAATATAATATCAAGTCCTTGATATCCAGGAACAGCAAATGGGAGATTTTAAGATAACAGAATATACTTCAGATGTGTACATCATGGAAGTAAAGGTGACCTGACTTATTCTTACACCAATGATCACCAGGGTGTACTTTACTGGAGCTGAAAAGATATTTCAGTGCTTCCTGGATACATCTTCAACCTCAGAGCCATCCTCAGGCCTGCAACACATTTGAACTTCACTGCCCTTACTCCCATATATTGAAAGCTCTTTTATAAAAAAAATGTAGCTGCCCCCCGAGCTTTATTAAAATATAATTGACAAGTAGAAATTGTAAAACAGTGAATGTGATATGTATATGTATAATATATATATATATAATACATATACATGTTATGAAATGATTTAATCAAGCTATTTAACATATTAATCATCACCTCACATTTTTTTTGGTTGTGAGAATATTTAAGATCTACTCTCTTAGCAACTTTGAAGTTGACAATACATTTATTAACTATAGTCGTCATGCTGTTCAATAGATTTCCAGAATAAGACAGCTCTTTTATCATACTTTTCCCTCTTCTGAGTCACCAGTATGAATTTGTGATGGTTTTGTACTAGTGTTTAATGTTACCTGAAACAAAATAAAAGTCTATCTATAACACACTAACATTTTTGTTTTTATTTTGAAAAAAATTAGGAGTTTGAGAAGAAAAAGAAAATTTATTTGAGACTAGAACCTATCTTCACTTTTGATTTTTTTTCAGTAAATGTAGGCAGACACTGAGATATCAGAAATGGATAAATCATAGGAGAGATGAGGCAAATCAATTTATAAAAGCAAATAGTTACATTTACATTATAGTGGATATAGCCAGAATATTATAATTATTGCAGAGACTAATTTTCATGTAAAGTCATTCTGTAATTTCTAATTTAATTGTTTTCATTACTTGTTGAAACAATTTCCTAAAGGGTCTCTATCTTGCAAGAAACCATGGAAATTTTAAATTGTGACTGGTTTTAAAACTCAAAATTTAAGAATATGTTTCAGTGAAAATGAAGTACCCAAGAGCTAGTAAAATTTTAATAAATAAAAGAGGAAAAGTGTTTACTTTAGAGTACTTTCATCCATCTCTGCAGGCATGCCCACAGACAAACAGGCAAAGGACAGGAAAATATATGATGAAAATTTCATTATATTGATATATATTTTTTCTATATTTCCTGTTATACTAAAATATAACCCCTATGAGTCCCAACCAAACAGAAAATTCAGTAAGCTGTTGTCCTTCAAAACAAATGAAAAGCACATTTTAAAAAACATTTAAAACTACTATAAACTTAGAAAGCCTTCCTAAAAGGTTTTATATGTCATTCCATATCCCTGTTGATACAGAACAAAATAAAGTTATGTGAAGATATTAACAGAGTAAATCAGGCCAGAGGCTTGTGGAGGCCAAAGGCTCAGATTCTGAGCAATAGGACAGTTTTAACTCTTAGGACAGTGGAGGTAAAAATAGATGACCTCAGCATCCTAAGAATTAATTGAATCAAACCAGTCCCTTCCTACTTTCACCCTTTCTCCTCTAAGAGACATACTAATTGTGTCTCAAAATAGTTTCTGTCTGCAGTCATCTTTCTGTCCTTTTGCTGCTATTTCCTTCATAGAGCAATGCTAACCCTTACCCTGTTATACATGCTAACTAGAGAATCCCCAACTCATAAAATGTTTGTAACTGATTGCAGAGAGGCTGTTTGCAAATGGAGTTTATGTAACAAATCTTCATTCATTTAACTAATATTTTCTGAATCTCTACTGTGTTCCAGGGACTATTCTGCAGGTACCCAGGTGAACATAGCAGTCTCCGCTTTCATGTATAATTGCAGTATGTTTATTTACTAATTTTATTTTTTACTAATTTATATTTTGTTTTTTGTCTAGGCTATATTAGAATTGCTGGGCTCAATCCATCCTTTCACCTCAGCTTCCCAAGTAGTTGGGACTACAGGTGTTCACCCCTGCATCCTGCTTATAAATTGCAGTGTAAACAATGCAGAAGACATCACAGAAGAGACATACAGGAGGATGGAAATGCTGGAAGAAAGGAGAAGAACTCACACACAACTCACACTACTGACCTAGAACTTTCCAGGTGAAGCTGTTCCAAGGGTTGAGGAGTACGGCATGTGATTCTGTGTGGTCCATATTGGTGGGAAGTTTTGGAGTTAACAGCTATTTCAAATGTCTGGGCTGTTCTGTGCATCACTTTGGGAGTCGTGGTGGCCAATCCTGCAACTGGCACAAGAAAGGCACAAGCCACCTGCTCCAGGTAGGTACCAGAGTAACATGAGAGCATGTGTCAAAGGCAGCAAGGGATTAATTATGCTGTTCACACAGAGAGAGAGAGGAGGGGAGAGATCAATATCTGCTCCTCTGCTCCAGGAGAAAGTCATAGATCTGTTCTGGGGGCAAAAGATTATGATACAATTTCCTGGTGTATATTTGTGGGGCTGCCATTGCAGATATAGACTTCAGGTGTAGTATGTCTTTGCAGCTCAATTTAAACTATCCACAAGTAAGTGGTTGACCTGCTTTAACTTCAAGGTCATTCCATTCTCCCCCAGCTGTAACTGAACTTCCTGGAGCTTCGACTGCCTTTGTGGAACAGGCGATTATGAGGTCTTTCAGACTGCAGGTGAAGGAGGTCGAGTGGATTATATCATCTCAGAGGTGAGAGATAAGGACAGAGGGTGTGCTTAAAATAGGCCACTAAATTGCTGCCTGCTGTTGTGACAAGCTTTTGAGAAAGCACTGTTGGTGATTTTGAGTTTAAAGATCTGTAGGCTGTGGGAAGTCTCTGGGAGGAATGTAAGGCAATGTGTAAAATTGTGGGATTCCTAATTCTAGTTCAAAACCAAACTGTCAAGAGAAAGAGGAAAAACATTCTACTTATGGTAACAGTTTGAGGGACTGTTGTAGTATGTCATCCAACAAGATCCAATGCAGCTCAGCCTGTCAAGTTGGTGTAAATCTAGTTAGTATAGGAGCAATTCATAGCTAAGCATTATTGAACCAATCTGGACTCTACCGCTCACACAAGGATCCTTCTAGATTCTTGCTTTTGTGACGTTGACTATAGATGTGAAGGATATATGAGGCCCTTGGGACATACTGGAGCTCAGGGAACAAGACTGATAAGCAGAGCTCAGAGACATAATGTCAGAAGGATTGTTAAGGTGCTGCAAGTGAGAGAAGTTACCTCATCCTTCTGATGTCACATATGGGAAAGCCTCAGTGCTGGATTATGGAGAGGCACAGGAAGACAGCCTGCAATTGAAAAATGCTATTTTTAGATTTTTACATTGATAACTTTATTTATATTTTCCTTTGTGTTTTCTTTCATTTCTTGTACTTGTAAAAAATAATGCCCATCCAACGATCAGTTAAATATATTTTTTAACCCCTTCTCGTTTTTTAAAAATATTTGTATCTTTATGTTAGAGTATATAAAGTGAAGTTTAAATTTGATTATTATCTCTGCAGAGGTCAATTTTCCCCAACACTAACTTGGAATAATCTGGCCCCATTGGCTTGTGATGGCCCTTCTTACAACACCTTGCTATCTGAATTAGGCTATGTTTTATAACATCTATCCTGTTTCAGTCTGTCTTATCCTGCCTTGCGTCAGTTTTACACTATTATATTTGTGGTAGTCTTATGTTTCATGTTTTGTGTGAAGTTTAGCAACATAACATTTCTATCTGAGTTTTTTGAAGCTATTATACCTATTTTCCAAATAAACTTTAAAATCATTTCCATAAAGTACTCAAAATATCATCACAATTGAATTAAACCATATCAATTTGAGAAGTATTGACTTTTCAATATTTAATCCTTCTGGGAAAAGAAAAAACATGTGCATGTCAATATATTTCACCTCCTTTCAGATTTTCTAGCTAATTCCTATAGCTTTTTTCCTTCTAGATATTGCTAGCCAATTCTAGGTATGTTATGATTTGGTTTTTTTCTTTTATTTTGCTTCTGTAAATAAAAATATATTTTTCCTTTGTTTCATCTTGTAATTACTGTTTAACGTAGGAGAAATTTGATATTATTGCAGTATATATTACAACTTTCTAGTAAGTTCTAAAAGTTTCTAAGTTAATTTTTTGAATTTTAAAGACATCTAATTATGTATTATATAAATATTAATAATTTATCACCATATAATTAGTGAGAAATTTTGCATATTCTGGAATATTTGTGAATTTTCATTCTTAGTTTTCTGTGTTTCTGCGATTGTAACATCACCAGAAACAGATTCATAATTAGATTTACAGATTGTATTGAGTGAAAAATTAAAATTCTGATTGTATTCAATTTGTCTCACTTTTTTTTAAACTAAATTTTTAAAATGTATTTTGGTGTCACTGGTAGTCAGGATTTCTGTCTAAGGACCATAAAAAACACAATTGTTGTGCTTTTTAGTGAATTGAGGTAAGTTTTTATCTCTGATAATCACTAATATTTAATCCAATTGAACTTTTGTGAAGAGTTTTGTAAAGAATTATTAACTGTAGTGGTTAAGCTTGTAAAATGAAACCTGGGAAGTATTTTCAAAATGAATCTTAGTTCGGTATATTTAAGACAGGGAGCTGAATGCTTTCTAAAATGGATTCATTCCACAGACAGGTTTGGGGTTGGCTTTAATAAATGCTAATGAACAGGTCAGCCAGCCAATCAGCAAGTTTGTAGTAAGTGGCTATTCTGGGTTTAGCACCCTCATATATTCTGAGGAGATTATAGATAGTATTTGGTCTTATGTTCAGCCAGTCTCTGTAATGACTCCTTCCCTCCTTTGCAGGCTAGTTTCCTTTTTCCATTCTTTAAACATCCATTTGCAGTCTATCATCAGTCCTCATCTTCTCCCTCTACACTGTCCTTTCTCAAGACACCAACAGAGATCACTAAGCATATAGATGACTTCCAAAACATTCAACTTTCATCCTGACAGATTTCTAGTCTGAGCTCAGCAGCTACTAACCCTTCTACCAAATATCTTCATTTAAATGTCCTTCAGGAATGTCACATTCAATATATTCCAAATTGATCCATAATTCCTCCTGACTCCTTGACTTTTTGCCCCAAATTTACTTAATTGCCCTTTCCTGAAAAGCAGGTAACATTCCTAATTTCTTCTTATCCCTTACTTCTCATATTCAATATATAAGAAATAGCCATTGATCCTTGCTGATTCACTGTACTAAACACCATTTTATTATTTCCACTCTATCACCATTGTGTTTGTCTTACTAAGACTCACACTTACATCACCTGAATTACCACCATGAAACATTCAACATTCTCTCTGCCTGCAGGCCCCCCACTCCCCAATAATTTTTCTACATTCCCCTATTATCATTTTTTGATGTTAATATGATTATGTCACTCTTCCATTTAGATTGCTTAATGTTTTAGATTCCATTTAGTTTTCCCACCTTTTTAACCTAATGGTTTTTAAAAATTTAATATAGTTTTTATCTGTTCTAAGATTGTTCCCAAACTTGTGATGGTTTAAAATATATCTACCAATTCTTCAATACTTCCTTGAAGAAATGAAGCTAATTCTCCTCCTTTGAGTAAGGGCTGGATTTAGAGGCTTGCTTCTAACATATATAATAAGGCAGAAATGATGACATCTCTCTTCTGAGGGTAGATTTTAAAAGACTGCATCTTTGTTCTTCATTGCATTCTCTTTCTCTCAGATAAACCTTTTCCTTCTTTATTTTTTTATTTTTTTTTAGGTAATTGGGGTACAGATGGTGTTTGGTTACATGAGTAAGTTCTTTAGTGGTGATTTGTGAGATTTGCTGCACCCATCACCCAAGCAGTATACACTGCACCCTATTTGTATTCTTTTTTCCCTCACCCCCTCCAACCTTTACCCACAAGTCTTCAAGGTCCATTGCATCATTTTTATGCCTTTGCATCATTATAGGTTAACTCCCATATATCAGTGAGAACATACAACGTGTGGTTTTCCATTTCTGAATTACTTCACTTGGAATAATGTATACATACATATGTATACATATATTATGTATATATACATATGGAATATATACATATAGAATATATATACACATACATAATACAAATAGAATATATACATATAGAATATATATACACATAATATATAGAATAATTATATATTATTATATTATATTTTATATATATTATTCTATATATTATGTATATAGAATTATACATTATAGATGTATAATTATTCTATATATTATGTATGTTCTTTTCCCTAATATATCTATATAATATATAAATACATAATATATAGAATAATTATACATCTATAATGTATATGCATATATTATGTACATTATGTACATTATGTATTATTCTATATATTATGTATGTATATATACATATATATGTATATATTATATATGTATGCATATATTATATATATGTATAATATGTTAACATATGTATAATATATAATATGTATATGTTATATATGTATGCATATAATATGTATGTATATGTTAACATATATGTATAATAATATATAATATGTATATGTTATATATTATGCTAAATAAAGTAATTCACTTAGAATATACTGTGGTGTGTGTGTGTGTGTGTGTGTGTGTATATATATATATACACACACACACACACATACATATACCACAGTTTCTTTATCTACTCATTGATTAATGGGCATTTGGTTTGGCTTCATGTTTTTGCAATTGCTAATTATGCTGCTTTAAACATGCATGTGCAAGAATCTTTTTCATATAATGACTTCTTTTCCTCTGGGTAGATACTCAGTAGTGGGATTGTTGGATCAAATGGTAGTTCTACTTTTAGTTCTTTATGAAATCTCCACACTGTTTCCCATAGTGGTTGTATTAGTTTACATTCCCATTAGAAGCATAGACGTGTTCCCTGATCACCACATCCACACCAACATCTACTGTTTTTTGATGTTTTGATTATGGCCAAAAAGTGGGTTAAGAACGTGAATAGACAATTCTCAAAAGAAGATATGCAAATGGCCAACAAATGTATGGAAAAAATGCTCAAAATCACTAATGACCAAGGACATAAAAACCATATGCAAATAAAAACCATAATGCAATATCAACTTACTCCTGCAAGAATGGCCATAATCAAAACATCATAAAACAGTAGATTCTTGCACATACATGTGCATGCTGCTCTAGGAGGACAAGTATCTTTATTCTTCCTAGCCCTCCTCAGACTAAAAAAAGAAACAAAAAACCTGTTAACTGGAATAAGTTAGTTTGAGAAGAGTTTAACAAAGATTCCAGTATAAACTGGAAATCTTGTCCTCCTAGAGCAGAGCTTCTCTGCCACAGTTGGTCCAATGCTCTATAAAATACTAAAGAGCAAGGATGAACTGCCCCAACTAGTACTTGCAGTTTGTTAAAAGGAGTTACCCCTCTCCATTGTCAAACATATTACCATCTCTGCTCCTGAGTTCTTCCCCTTCATTAAGCCATTTCTATTGTACAGGAGCAGAAGTCTCAGGGAAAGACTCCATAGAATCCTTTGAAATGTGCTTCATTACCTCCTCACCTCCTGTACCTCCTCTCCCTCTCCTAAGTTCTGCTAACCAAACCTTCTCTCATTATCTACCCAATGATTAAACCAAAGTAATTGTTGTAGAAGTTAAAGATTTAAAACAAACTATAGTAATTGAAACAGGGTATCAGGACACAAATGCTTGACTGGAATGAATTAGATATTCTGTTCACATGCCATACAAAAGCGACTGTTAGGCTTGTTCAACAGGCAGGCCAGAGACCCAGACTGTCCTCTTTCTACCTGAGTGGTCCTGTCATAGACCGGGCATGAGCTGTATGGTGGCTTCCTTCCAGAACCCTTGGGTAATGAGTCATGCAGGACTCCTTCACTGATGTTCCCTGAAGTGAAGAGCCCCACAGGTCAGCCCTCAAGGACCATCTTCCCTCCAGCCCCTGATGTTAACTCCACCTCATGCTTTTCATGGTAGGGTGAAAAGTTGGCATTCCTTGAATACTTGACAGATTGCAAGAGTTTACCAATCAGTCTGCCATTGTTCATCCCCAAGCAGATGTGTGGTGGTATTCCGGGGGACTATTGCTGGGTACTCTGCCAAGTAATTAGAGCAGCACTTGTTCTCTAGTCCAATTGGCCTTATGTTTCACCCTAGCATTCTGTTAACATGACAAAAAAGAAAAAGTAAAATAAAAAAAAAAGAAGAGTCTCACAGGGGTCCTTTAACCCCCAAGTTTATATTAACACTATTGGAGTACCAAATAAATTTAAAGCCTGAGATCAAATAGCTGGAGGATTTAAGTCAATATTTTCATAGGTGATAATTGATAAAAATATAAATTACATGTATTATAATCAGCAGTGATTTATTAATTACACCAGGGATGTTGTCAACGGGATGGCAAAACAGCTAAACCAAGACGTGTTAAGGAAGTTTGAAGAGAAAAAAAACTAAAAATTCAAGAGGGGTGATTGTTATAGTTTGTCTTCAAAGAATCAGCTTGTCAATATGTTCAGCTCTCTTATTCTTTAATTCTCCATTTTAAAGTTGAATTTCCTTGTAGTTTCAGTAAACAACTTTTTCTACCAGTTCTAATCAGAATTTCACATCTGTTTCCCCACTCTTCTGCTCTGTTTTGACACATCCCAGTCACCTGCCCTGGCCACCTGCTTTGACCTGAGTCACCCTTGGTCACTTGCTCTGACCTGTCCCATAACTCCTTCCCACCAAACTACCCACCCTGCAACTCTGGCTCATACCCCTGCTCTCTTTAAAATAGCCAATTGGAATTAGCTTAGACAGAACAGTCTAACCCTAGCCAATAGGGAAACAACACAGGAGGGGCTGTGTCAGGAACTACCTACATTAGGAATAAGAACTACCTGCATCACGAATATGAACCCCTTCCCCTCCCTTGTCTAGGTGTGTGCTCACCATTGCTCCATCTGTGAAATGCACCCTTCTGTAGAAGTAAATTGCCTTGCTGAGGAAATTTATATGAGTGCTACTTCTTTTGCGGCACCGAAAATTTACATATAACAAGTGGTTGATATAATTCCAGTTTTCTTAAATGTATTGAGGCTCATTTTATGGCCCACCATATGATCTATCTTGGAGAAAGTTTCATATGCTATTGAATAGAATGTGTATTTTCTGATTGTTCGATGGAATGTTCTGAATGTATCAGTCAAGTCCGTTTGTTCCAAGGTATAGTTTAAATACAATGTTTATTTGTTGACTTTCTGTCTTGATGACCTGTCTAGTCCTGTCAGTGGAGTATTGAAGTTCCCCACTATTATAGTGTTGCTATCTATCTCATTTCCTACATCTATTAGTAATTGTTTTATAAATTTGGCAGCTCTGATGTTAGGTGCATATACATCTAGGATTGTAATATTTTCCTGTTGGACAAGGCCTTTTACCGTTATGTAATGTCCCTCTTTGTCTTTTGAACTGCTGTTGCTTTAAAGTTTGTTTTCTCTGACATAAGAATAACTACTCCTGCTCACTTTAGGTGTACATTTTCATGAAATTTCTTTTTCCACCCATTTACTTTAAGTTTGTGTAAGCCCTTATGTGTTAGGTGAGTCTATTGAATGCAGCAGATAGTTAGTTGGTAAATTCTTATCCATTCTGCAGTTCTGCATCTTTTAAATGGAGCATTTAGGCCATTTACATTCAATGTTAATATTGAGATGTGAGGTACCATTTCATTCATTTTGCTATTTGTTGCCTGTGTACTTTGGTTTTGGTTTTGGTTTTTTTGATTGTATTTTTGTTTTATAAGTCCTGTGAGATTTGTGCTTTAAAGAGGTTCTGTTTTGAGGTCTGTCCAGGATTTGTTTCAAGATTTAGAGCTCCTTTTAGCAGTTCTTATAGTGGTGTCTTGCTAGTGGCAAAGTCTCTCAGCATTTGTTTGTCTAAAACAGACTGTATCTTTCCCTCATATATGATTCTTAGTTTTGCTGGATATAAAATTCTTGGCTGATAATTTTTTGTTTGAGGCAGCTGAATATAGGGCCCCAATCCCTTCTAACTTGTAGGGTTTCTGCTGAGAAATCTGCTGTTTATCAGATAGGTTTTCCTTTTTAGGTTACCTGGTGCTTTTGTCTTACAGCTCTTAAGATTCTTTCCTTTGTCTTAACTTTAGCTAACCTGATGAGAATGTACCTGGGCAATGATATTTTCATGATGAATTGCCCAGGTGTTCTTCGTGCTTCTATTTGGATGTCTAGGTCTCTAGAAAGGCTGGGGAAGTTTTCCTTGATTATTCCCCCAAATATGATTTTTAAACTTATAGATTTCTCTTCTTCCTCAGGAACACCAATCAATCTTAGGTTTGGTCTTTTAACATAATCACAGAATTCTTGGAGGCTTTGTTCATATTTTCTTATTCTTTTTTCTTTGTCTTTGATAGATTAATTTGGTGCGACAAGTCCAAATGTGTGTGAAGAATTATGTTGTTTACTGAGAATGATGGCAGGGAAAACTGAGCCAGCCACCCAAGTAGAAAACACAGAACGCCTGCTTGTTAATAATAATCACCTGTTCAGAGAGAATAAATGTGTGGTCAGAGTCTGCTCAAGGATCTCAGCTCTGAAGGCTGTTAGCCCCCTGATGTCCCACTTTGCTGTTCTATCATTGTGTTTGTTTGTTAATTCTTTCATGGCCGCCTGGGGTGGGGTCTCCATGACGAAGCTGGTCTCAGTATTGAGTAAATTCAAAGACCTTGTCTTTGAGCTCTGAATTTCTTTCTTCTACTTGTTCAATTCTATTACTGAGACTTTCTAGAACATTTTGCATTTTTATAAGTATATCCAACGTTTTCTGAAGTTTTGATTATTTTTTCTTTATGTTATCTATTTCCTTGAATATTTCTCCCTTCACTTCTTGTATCTTTTTTTTTTTTTAATTTCCTTGCATCTGGCTTTGTTTTTCTTTGGTGCCTCCCTGATGAGCTTCATAACTAACCTCCTGAATTCTTTTTCAGGAAAATCAGGGATTTCTTCTTGGTTTGCATCAATTGCTGGTGAGCGAGTACAAGTTGGGGGGGGGGGGGGGGTTAAAGAACTTTGTTTGGTTGTATTACCAGAGTTGGTTTTTCGGTTCTTTCTCTTTGGGGTAGGCTCTGTCAGAGGGAAGGTCTAGGCTGAAGGCTGTTGTTCAGATTATTTTGTCCCACGGGGGTGTTCCCTTGATGTAGTACTTTCCCCTTTTTTCTGAGTATGGCTTCCTAAAAGCTGAGCTGTAGAGATTATCTCTCTTCTGGGTCTAGCCACCCAGCAAGTCTACCAGGTTCCAGGCTGGTACTAGGGGTCATCTGCATAAAGTCCTGTGCTTCGAACCATCTATGGGTCTCTCAGCTACAGATACCAGCAACTGTGTCAGTGGAGGTGGCAGCAGGGTGCAGTGGACTCTGTGAGTGTTCTTAGCTTTGACGGTTTAATGCTCTATGTTTGTGCTGGTTGGCCTCCTGCCAAAAGGTGACACTTTTCAGAGAGCATCAGCTATGGTAGTATAGAGAGGAACTGGTGGTGGACGGGGCCCAAGAACTCTCGAGAGTATATGTGCTTTGTCTTCAGCTACCAGAAGGACCATCAGGTAAGGGAAAGTCTAGATGTGTCTGAGCTCAGACTCTCCTTGGGCAGGTCTTGCTGTGACTGCTGTGGGGGATGGGGTGAGATTCCCAAGTCAATGGAGTTGTGTACCTAGGAGGATTATGGCTGCCTATGCTGAGTCATGCAGGTTGTCAGGGAAGTGGGAGAAAGCCAGCAGTCACAGGCCTCACCCAGATCCCATGCAATCTAAAGGGCCTGTCTCATTCCCAACATGCCCCCCACTAACAGCACCAAGTCTGTTTCCAGTGGGCAAGCAGGTACGAAAACTTGCCCAGGATACCCACGTCCCAGCTGCAAAAGGAAAGGGCTTTAGTTTTCTCCCTGCCTGTGGAGTCTGCATGCAGGATTTGCACCCTTCCCTGAGTTCTAGCCAGGAAGCTTCTCAAGCAGTTCAAATCGTTACAAAGTTCAGCTGCAGACTTCTTTCCCACTGTGGTGTTTTCCTCACACCTCTGGCCACCCTCCCAAAGGATCTCTGTGATGCCATCCAAAAATGGCCAGCTTGGGAACTCAGCGAGCTCCCAGGGCCTTTCCTACTGCTTTCGCTACCCCTGTATTTCACTCAGCTCTCTAAACTGACTCAGCTCCAGGTAGGCTGGAAACTTCTACAGCAAACTACAGCTTCAGTTTCCCCAGTAGGGGTGCGTGCTCAGTGGCAAAGAATCTCCCTTTCCCACTTCTGCAGTTTGGGCACTCACAGTATTCGGGGTGTCTCCTGGGTCCTGCAGAAGCAGTCTGCTTCCTTCAGAAGGTCTGAGGGTTCTCTCAGGATTCCTGAATGATTCTTGCAGTGATTCTGGAGCTAAAGTTCACTAAGTGAGCCTCTGTTCCATGCTCTGTCCATCCAAGTTGGAGCTGCAATCTAGTCCTGCTACAGTCTGCAATGATGATCCCTTTTCTTTCTTCAGAAAAACTTTTTCTGAGAGAAGCTAGCTTCCATGTTATAAGGGTGCTTGGGAAGACTATGGTATGACCAATGGAGAGAAGATCTTAATGTTTTGGCCAACAGCCAGTGAGAAACTGAGACCAGCTAACACCCACATGAGGGATACTGGAAGCAGGTCCTTTCCCAGTTGAGCTTTCAGATGAGATTGTACATTCAATGAGCATCTTGACAGAGGTCTAATCAGAGATCTTGAGCCAGTACCAGGCAGCAGAGCTGTTTCCAGATTCCTGACCCTCAGAAATTGCAAGATAATAAATATTTGTTATCTTGAGTTTGTATTTCACAAATGAAATATGATCTTGTTTTCTAGAGAACTTGAGATAAGACACCTATAACATGTGAATACTATGCTAGACAGGGAAAGACAGAAGCATGCATCAGACATAGATACTATTTTTAGAGTCTCAGTCTAATAGAGACATTTTGTTTGTGCCAACTTCAACTTTCCCTCCAAGGTGGCATCCAGATGCTCTCTGTGAGCCAGGCTTTTCCTCTTTCCTTTCCTCACCTCTGCTCTCATAACACCATATCCTTGCCTGTATGGGAGCACTAATTACACTATTGGAATTTTCTGTTAATTATTCCAATTTCCTTATCAAAGAGTGAATACCTTGTGAGCAGATTTTTAACTACTTGTTGAATAAGTAAATGACTATAGCAGATGACCCTTAGTCTTAACAAACCTACATTCTGTTAAAAATATTACCATACATTTAAAAGGAGCAAATAATAAAAGATATTCTCTAATAGACTATAACCTTAGATGATACAGACCTCACTCTATAGGATTTTGGAGAAAGAAGAGATACATTAGAGCTAAAGAAATCCAAGAAGGATTTCTAGATGTGAAAATAGAGCTGGGACTCTGAATTTGGGTAAGATTTAAGTAAACAAAAGAAGAGGCATTTTAAGCATTGGGGCTACTTTTATCAAGGGCATGGTAGGATGAGCATGTCCATGGAAATATTTAAGGATTAATTAGATCCAGATAACAAAAAACAAGAAAAGTTCATGTGATTAACATTCAACCAAGTTGAATAAATGAGGCTGAGGCCAGATCACAGAAATCCTGAAAGATGGGAACATTGCAGATAAGAACGCTGTGCTAGTTAATTTTATGTGTGAAATCGGCAGGGCCACAAGGTACCCAGATATTTGGTCAAACATTATTCTGGGTGTTTCTGTGAAGGTGCTTTGGATAAGGTTAATATTCAGATTGGTAGACTGAGTAAAGCATGTTACCCTACTTATGTAGGTGGGCCTTGTTCAATCAGTTAAAGACCTAACAGAACCAAAAAGCTGACCTTTCCCCAAGGAAGGCCTGTTGAAGATTTATTCTGCCTGACTGCCTTCCAGCTGGGAAATAGATTTCTCATGTCTTTGGGCTTGAGCCAAAATGCTGGCTCTTCCTGGGGTTCAAGCCTTACAACCTTCAGATTGGAAATACACCATCAGCTCTCCTGAGTCTCAGACCTTCAGATTGAGACTAGAAACAAACCATCAGCATTTCTAGTCTCCAGCTTGCTGATTCACCCTGCAGATCTCAGGGTGTGACAGCCTTATAAAATCTAGATCTTCAATTGTTTCTGTTTCTCTAGAGAACACTTGTTAATACATTCCCTATAATTACTTTCTTCTTCCTTAAGGAAGGAGAAGTAGGTGGTCTTCATTCATATGTGAATTTTTAGGGAACACTTTGACACCCCAAAGAAAAAGAAAAAAAATAACCAGCATGATAGAAAATATTTTGTCTCAGATACAGTAAATTTCCCTTAAAAAATCTTATTTTCTGTAACACTTGATGACATTATTAGATTTTCTAATATTTATTAAAACAATGCATTTTTATTTTAACATGTTCAGCAAATATTCAATGTTGGGTTTTCTTCTAAGTTTCAAAGAGGAGCTTTGCTTTCAGTTCTCTTTGTGACAATGCTCTCTCCTTTACAAAAACCTATGTTTTATTTCACTTACAATTGAAATGTATAAAAAATCTAAATGGTGATGTGTCTCTTTTGCATCATAACAGGTGTAAGTGGCCCATTTCTGCTTTAATCATAATTAGTTGTGCATTGCAGATGCACAGCCTGAGATAATTTTAGAACTTAAGGAATAACCTCATGAGTCTGCTCTTGGGCTTCCTTCAGAAAAAAAATTCTATAAACTCCTCTAAAGCCCTTGATTTTCTCTCTAGCTCATTCTTTTCAGGAGGCTCTAGCAGGTGCTGGCTTTGATTAATAGCCTCTAACCATATTCTTTTCAAACCATCTCTCACTTATGAAGTTACATGTTATTTTAGTGCTGGTTGTTGTAGTGGCTGCATAGCAACAGTATTGGCAAAAGTATAATCTTTTTTCCCTATACATAAACTGAATTTCTCAATTCTAGTCCAAAACTCCCCTTTTGCTTCAAGAGTCTAAAAAACTTTCATTAATTCATTGGTTGAATGAAGTTAAAAGTAGCCGGTGTCATTTTCAGAAACAGAGGCACCAAGGCCAATTGTGTAAAAAGTAAATAGGTCAAAAAAAAGAAAAGAAAAGAAAGCAAATAGGTTAAAAGAAGAAACAAAACTATGCAGAAGTTTGGGGGACAATTTTGAGGGACAATCAACAAGAGAACACTTTTACATGAATAGTGAGGGAAAAATTATAGTTTTCTGAGCTTTGTGAGGAGGTAGACATAAAAGTCATATCAAGATAGCAGTGCTGAGCTATAAGTTGTTATGTGACTAAGAAATCCAATTCTTTATCTTCAGATTTTTAAAAATAAAACTTTTAATAAATGGCTAAAAGCTTGAATTTGTATTTGACAAATAAAATATGAGCTTTGTTTTCTAGAGAACTTGAGATAAGACACCTATAACATGTGAATACTATGCTAGGCAGGGAAAGACAGAAGCATGCATCAGACATAGATACTATTTTTAGAGTCTCAGTCTAATAGAGACATTTTGTTTGTGCCAACTTCAACTTTCCCTCCAAGGCGGCATCCAGATTGTCTCTGTGAGCCAGGCTTTTCCTCTTTCCTTCTCTATTCTTGGCCTCTGTTCCCTCTCTTTCTCCCACTGTTCTCCCCACTGAATTCTAAGCCATTACCGGTTACAACTAAATCACTAAATGAAAAAGTGGTTTATTTTATTGCCTTGGACTTTTTACTATTCTAATCTTCCATAGCAACTTACAAATGGCTATATTTTACATACATTACCACACTTAATCATAGCAATTCCTCAGTTAGACAAATTGAATATTGCTCTTAAATAAACTCAGAGGTTTTTTTTGAGTTTAAGAATAGCTAGCGAACAACTGAGCCTTATTTGAACATCATTTTTGCCTTCAATCCATGGTTCTTTCTCATAGACCATATTGCCTTTAATGAAAGAGTATTATATCTATTTAATTTAAATTGTAATAGTTAATTTGGTCAATAGTTTAAAAATAAATATATATTTATCAACATTGTGTGTCTTAATTTTCAGTCTTCTCTAGAAAGGCAGGACCACACTTGCTAAATTCATTCCATATTATCAAAACCCATCAAACATGCAGGCATTCAGCAAGACGTCAATATGCTCAGAGTCTTAATTATGCAGGATCTCATCACACTTTTGGCTATTCAGATAAATATGATTCCTTTGTAGAGTTTCAATGATAATGTACAACAAACTGCATGAAGTGTTTGTTATTCTGCTACTGTTTCAAGTATAATCTCTATTTCAAAACAAATACTGCAAGTAGCCTTTATTTTTATCCATTAGTTATGTTTTTATAGAATAAGCATTTACAGTAAGAAGAAAATAACTTATTTTATATATGTTATTTTCAGTGAAAGGATTACATTATAAAGCATGGCACACAATACTTTGTAAGATGAGTGAAGTCTATGCCATTTATTACTTTTTTCTTTATGTTTAAAGAGTGAACTTTGTTATAATTTATTGCATGTATTAAAGAAAATAAAATGCTATTTTACTTGTGGTATTTTGTTAACAAATGTATCTATATGTCTATCTATATATGTGAATTTTATAGGAAATAGAAAAGTCTTGTCTTTCAAGCAATAAAATAGCATTTTCTCCTTGCATTCAAATGAAGAGAACTGGGGCTTTCTCTGCATTAATACAGTTTTGCAATTAGAATAGAGGCAGTTTGTGATGTAATACACATAAACTGCAGGTCAAGAGATGATGAACACTATCCTGCATCTATCAATAGTGATAAATTATTTATATTTTTAGTGAAGAATTTACTAGTGGACTTATTAGTAAATCCAGCAATAATAAAAATGAATGAATGAATGAATGAATGAATGAATGAACAAGCCAAACAAGAATAAAATATTAAACTTTTAGATTTTGGTGTCTTAATGTATTTACCTAAAAAGGCTATAAGATTGCGATCTAATTTATCTCCTTTGCTAGATCTTACAAGTGATGATTCAAGAAAATTAATGTGTATATAAGAAAATCTATGTCCTACTAATGGTTATGAATCCTGATTTCTTGTATCTTCCCTCTGAAACATTTATAATTTCTTCTCAACCTGCTTAATCACTTCCAAGAATGACAAATTTTGGCAGTTGAGTAGACATCTCAACCTGTTTCTTGCTCAGAGCAAATGGGAACCCAAAGGTCTTATTACAATGTGAATACTCTCAGTCGAACAAAAAAAAAACTAAGTTATCTTTTGCCAACTAATTTACTTTAAAACTTGATGGATAGTCAATGTATCTGATTATATTCTACCTCAAGCACAACATCCACAATTGTTTTTGAAATTTGCTTTCTTCTTATTACTACTATTTTGGTATTAGATGTCTATGCAATTATGCCCTTAAATGTCCTAGAAATCTCTTTTGTCTAGATGAGAAAATCTGCTGGGAAAAAGGGTCTTAGAACTACATTCTTGATTTTTATCTTAGTCCTCAGATCTCATTCTACATTGATAAAAGTTTTACTAACTGAGAGACTGGAGATTAAAAATGTATCTATTTCCCAACCCTCTATATTTCCTCTAAATTACACTAGCTCGATGACTAGTTTTTCTATTAGCTCATCTATCTCTCTCTCTTTTTATTTTTTGTCAGTTGTGTGCTATGCACAGATAAGGACAATCAGCTGACGCTTTTAATATTCTGCCTGGATATCACCTTGGCCAACTTCAAAAGTTTACTGTAAAGGCCTCAGAAGTAATGCCACACAACTACAACCATCTGATCTTTGACAAACCTGACAAAAATGAGCAATGGGGAAAGGATTCCCTGTTTAGTAAATTGTGTTGGAAAAACTGGCTAACCATGTGCAGAAAGCTGAAACTGT
>CAUYLG010030709.1:0-85214 GCA_963573385.1 Cacajao melanocephalus
TTCTAGCCTGGGCAGTAGAACAAGAATCCTGTTCTCTCTCCCTCTTTTTCTTCCTCTTTCTTTCTCTCATACATTCTTTTTCTTTCTTTCTTTCACTCTCACTTTCTTTCCTCTCTTTTTCTTTCTTTCAAAAAAAAAAGAATGAGATCCTGTCATTTTTAACAAGATGGATAGAACTGGAGGTTATTATGCTAAGTGAAATAAGCCAGGCACAGAAAGAAAATCCTCACATGTTCTCACTTATTTGTGGGAGCTAAAAATGAAAAACAATTGGACTCATGGAGATTGAGAGTAGAACAGTAGTTATCAGGGGCTGGGGATGGTAGTGAGGTGTTGTGTGGCAAATAGAGATGGTTAATGCATTCAAAAATGTAGTTAAATATAATGAATAAGGTCTAATATTTGATAGCACAACAGGTTGACTGCAATCAACAATAATTTATTGTGTATTTAAAGATAAGAGAGTATAATTGGATTATTTGTAACACAAAGAAAGAATAAATGCTTGAGGTGATTGCTATGCCATTTATCCTGATGTGATTATTACCCACTGAATGCCTGTATCAAAATACCTCAGGTACCTCATAAATATATACACCTGCTATGTACTGACAAAAATTAAAAGTAGAAAATTAAAAAGATACCTGCAATCATATATTTATCACATAACTATTCACAACAGTAAAGTCATAGAATCAACCTGTGTCCATCAATGGATGGTTGGATAAAGAAAAATGTGGTATATACACCATGGAATACTATGTAGCCATACAAAAGAATGAAATCATGTCTTTTGCAATAACTTGAATGGAGCTAGTAAGTGAAATGAATTGAAAACAGCCAATAAAATGCTCCATGGTCTCACTTATAAGTGGGAGCTAAATAATGGGTTCACATGGACATACAGAACAAAATAATACATTCTGGGGACTCCAAAAGAGGACAAGGTAGGAATGGGGGTGAGGGCCTAACTAGTGTACAATATTCAGTATTTGGGTTATGGGCAAACTACAATGCCAAATATCACCATTACACAATATATCCATGAAAAAGCTGCACATGTAACCCCTGAATCTATAAAAATAAAAAATAGAAAAAGAAAGATAAGCACTAGAAGATACTATTCCAACTGAATTTTTATGATACTTTCTGAATTTCAACAATAAAAAAAAAATGCTTACATTTGCCTTTTATTGTTGAATTTCTCTACTTGGCCTTGTAAAGCCCAATAAGGAAAGAAACATGTTCTAATAACATATTGTTAATGTATGCTTGCAAAGATGTTTTTCTACCAAACTCTTCCATTCACTGACAGAAAACAGCTTATTATGAATTTTTAAGAAATTTGCCTTTTATAAGTTTACTTTATATGTAAACTCATGTATTATGAAACAATAGAGAAAATCAACTTGCCTTTTATAAGTGCATATGTAAACCCATGTAATATGAACCAATAGAGAAAATAAATATTATGACATATTCTCCATGTTTACTAACAAAGGTGTTTTTCTATCAAACTCTTCCATTCACTGAAATAAAACAGTTGATGATGCATCTTAAAGAAAGTATGCTTGGCCCTGTGCAGTGGCTCACGCCTGTAATCCCAGCACTTTGGGAGGCCGAGAAGGGCGAATTACCTGAGTTCAGGAGTTTGAAACCAGCCTGGCCAACATGGTGATACCCCGTCTCTACTAATAATGCAAAAATTAGCTGGGCATGGTGACACGCACCTGTAATCCCAGCTACTCAGGAATCTGAGGCAGGAGAATTGCTTGAGCCCAGGAGGCAAAGGTTGCAGTGAGCTGAGTTTGTGCCATTGCACTCCAGCTTGGGCGAAAAGAGCAGAACTCTGTCTCTGTGGGGGGGAAAAGGGTATGCTTACATTTTATTGCCTTTTCTTGCTGGGTTTCTCTCTTGACCTTATAGGGCCCAGTGGAAAAAGTAACATATTTTAAAAGCATATTCTCAATGTGTGCTTACGAAAATGCTTGTGTCTAAATCTTTCATTCGTTGAAAGAAAATTTCTTATGATAAATTGTTGAGAAAACATGCTTATATTTACCTCTTATAGCTTCATATGTAAATCCATGTCATATGAACAAATATGTTCTAATAAAAAATTGCAAAGCAACAGCAAATGATATTAAAAGGATACACTTCTTTGCAAGTTTATTTGGATAGTCTCTAAGAAAAAGAAGCAGAGACAGAATGCTAGCAATGACTGAAGAGTTAGTAATGATTTCAAAGAAAACAAAAGTTGAACTGAGTCTTAAAAGACTGGAAGACTCAGGGTAAGAGTAGGGTAGAGAAGGTAAAAAAAAATTTCTTGGTTTTTGTTACACTATTTTTCTTTTAAGGGCTTCTTTCTCCATTTTTTGCCAGTCCTTTCTTCTTCATGGGCTCAACATTTTTTTTTCTTCTTAAATGTTACTCAGGACCTCATTTCTAGAGGTCCAATAAATTCTTTTATTTCTTTAGTTTGAGTTGGGTAACTGTTATTTATAATAGAAAGAGCTCTACCTTATCCACTGATTTTGGCTCCTTAAAGTTTTTCTATTTTAAACATGTTTCCTGGGACATCTTCACTATTACTTAGGCACCATTAAACAGGTTTTAGTGATCACTAGAAACGTGGTTTCCAAATCTGTTTCTTGAGTTCATACTTTCTTTCCATACTGTTGACTGGGTGATTGTAAACCTGGAGCAATTTTGTCCCCTAGGGAATGTTTGGCAATGTTGAAAATCACTTTTGATGGGCCCACTGTGGTTGAAGGGGGCTATTGGCTTCAAATGGGTAGAGGCCAGGGATGAGCTAAGCATCCTACAAGGCACAGGATGCTCTCCACATCCTAATCTCTCTCTCTCTCTCAATCTCTCTCTCTCCCTCTCACACACACACACACCTCAAAGAATGATCCCATCCCAAATGTCAAAGTGCTGAGATTAGAAACCCTACTGCAAACCTTTATGTCAAACTGCTAATCGATTTTCATAATTTGAATATATCCTAAATGTCTCAAATTATGCTTAATAAAAATGGAGTATTTCATTTTTACCACCCAAGCTATAAAGAATGTTCAACAGAACTTAATATGGTTTAGACTTCATAATATTTATTTAACTATTAGCAGTTTCTATTAAGAAATTAGGTCATACAAGTAAGAATTGATTCAACATTTTGTTTTTCGCAAAGTCACAGCAACAAGTTGACACATAAGAACCTAAAGCAGCCGGCCAGTAGGAGTGAAAACTCCTGTTACCAGGTTGAAGCTTCTTTGGGAATCTGTTCTCTTTATTTTACTTTTCGTTTGGATTCTTACTGCCTCCCACCCTATTCATGCTCTTCTCCAGCTTATGCCTATTATTTTTCGGTTCATTTAACTAATCATCATATTCCTATAAGATTACCATAAAAATAACTCTGCTTTTGTGAAATAGCTATGCCTATTTCTAATTTGATAGGAACATAAATATAAGAAAAGCACAATAAACTGAAATGCTCAATTTCCTCTACTGTGGATCGACATTCTCTATCAGACATACAACATAAATTTCATGTATGTTCACATCTTTAGAAATATAGAATATTATTTCTAAGTTTTTCTCAAATGAGTACACTATACAATTTTTCTGGAAATGCTAAATACAAACTTAAAAATATCAACATTCCTAATCTTTAGTATAAAGTTTATTGTTATATGAAATTGGCAACTACGGTATATGATTGCAACTTGAGAGCTGGGACCAGTGGTATGTTGGGAAAACAAATCCCTGAAGAAAAAAAAAATGATGAAAAGAAGAAAGAAAGGAAGAAAGAAAGAAAAGCCATATATGTAGTATTTGACTATTTCTGTGGAATAAATACTCCCCCTATTGCCATTTTCAAGTTTCCAATGGTTTAATACCTGACTCACAGACTTCCTGAATATTTAAAAATTGGCTCTCATAAGCTAGGATGAGTTCTGCTCCAGTACACCACTGACTACTATGTTTTGTTCCATGGGTAAAGCAGCAATGAAGTGCAATTAAGTGGGAATCTCATGGTATGGAATTTTTGTCCTGGTTAGCTAGTTCATGTTTCAGGCTTCACAACTGCAAAATATAATGGTTGCACTGATGATCTCCAAGATCCATTTTGGTTGTAGCAGTCAAAGGTGCAAAGTGTTCTGTCATCAATTACAATGACTCTTACTGGGAAAACGTCAAATGTCACGAAAATTTGAGATGAAATTGCTATAAATTGGTTTTCTTTTTTTGTTCATTTTGTTTATTATAGATTACATTCTGAATAGGTATCCTACTTCTCTAAGATAACTGTGTATGAATTGAAATAATTATTTGTATTATTGAAATATTTTTGTCAGTTTATTCCTTCATTAATTCCTTCATTAATTATGCTTTCTACACTAAGTAAAACATCTCTGTACCATTAACTTTGGTGTCATTATTTTTATTTAAAAGTAGCTGATTTTTAAAATTTGATATCTTTTTATGAAATTTTGGAAAAGAAATGAGTTTGATGATGTCACATCTGAGAGATTTCTTGAAGAGGCAATCAGTAGTAGGAAGTAAAGATTGTGCTTTTTATGTGCTTTATCTAGTATATGTCTATTCTTTTATGCCATAAATAATTGCTGGCATCTGTGATATACAGATATTATTATTCTAGGAGTCTGTTTTTGTGAAGTTTAACCAAGCCAAAGGAATAAGCCAAGTTTTTATTCCCTCTTTCTGGTCAAATGCAAATTTTCTATTTAAAAGGCAAAGTTTTCATTACCAAAAGATGAATGAGATGACACTTAAGTTTCATTTGGTTCGTTTATTTTTTTTAAGTAGACAATAATGTGTCATACAAAGACATGCAATAGACTATTTTCTTTGACTATGAATTTGATACTTATAAAAGTAAAAATGGATTAATTTAACTAAAACTTTCTACTTCTTGTTAATCTGCCAGTTAGCCCATGACAAAACCATATTCATGGCATCATAGAAGGCCAGAACTGAATGACCCTGTGAGACTAATACTTCAATTTCTTTACTAAGTGTATGGGAAAACACACCAAAGCTAGCAAATGACTTGACATAAATAATACAGAAAGGGTCATTCTGCTCTTTCTAACTCTATCCCAGAGCATCATGTCATTTAGCAGTATCTATCTCTTCTATTATCGGAATGTAAACTTAAAAAGTATTCTTTGATCCACCTTCCACACTACTACTCACAAACACCCTACTTCCTTTTACCTGTTTAGATTCAAGGGCCACCAATCTCTTTTATCTCTTTTCTGCAAATTTCATACCAGAATTTGATCATACTCTTCTCTGCATACGAAAGTGAAGTGACCGATAAGAGATAAAAGAAGGCTCCTTCTAGGAAGCATTTGCATTTTCACAGATATTCAAGATAACCTTAGATTACCTCTCATAATCTTATTATTTTAGAAAATTTAAGATTCACAGAAACATTGTAAAATACTACAGAGAGCTCCCCTACATCCCACATCCACTACTCTCTATTGCAAACATCTTACATTGATATGGTACATTTGTCATAATTAACCAACATTGATATTTTATTATTAACTAAAATGTATACTTTATTCATATTTTCTTAGTTTTTACCTAATTTCTTTTTTGTATGGCAGAAGCTCATCCAGGATAACACTACATTTTTTTTTTTTTTTTGGCCATGATTTCTTAGGTCCCTATTGGCTAAGACAGTATCTCTGACTTTCTTTGCTTTTATGGCTTTGACAGTTTTGAGAATTAGTGGTCAGGTATTTTTTAAAATGATTCTCAATTGTCTGATGCTTTTTAATAATTAGACTGAAGTTATAGGTTTGTGGGAGGAAGACCATAGAGGTCAAATGCTATTCCCATCACGTTATATTAAGGATATATACTACCAGTGGCTTATCACTGTTGATGTCAAGCTTCAATACCTAGTCAAAGTAGTGTTTGTCAGGTTTCCCCACTGTACAGTTATTCTGGGTTTCCATATGCTCCTTGGAAGGAAGTCACTGTGTGCAACCCGTCTTTAAGAAATGGGGCTTACGCTTCACCTTCAAATCAAAGTATTTACATAAATTGTTTGGAATTCTTCTGCACAAAAGATTTGTCCATTATCTTCCATTTATTTATATTTTCAATCACTTATTTATGTCACTGTGAATGTATAGATTTAGAGTATAATTTATATTACTTATTTATTTTGTTGTTCTAATTGTTGCAGCAGTAATCATTGGGCTCTCTTTTAATTGGTTCCTGTGTCCATATGACATATTCTCATCAAGTGGTTTTATTGATCACTTTTTTAATTTTATGGAAATACCAGAGGCTCCAAACCCATCTTGTATTTCCTTTTCCTAGTCCTAGAAACAACCATTTCTCAAAAGAGTCCTCGTGTCACTTACTGGAAAATGGTATTAGAAACCAAGATCTAGGTGCTAGTTTTACTAACTGCTACTGGGATATCATTGATTTTAGGCCCTCTCACCTGACAGAGCAAAGAAATATGTACTTGTATACTAACATATTGCACATGCTTATAAATGTTACTACATACAATCATCTATGCATATGTTAAGTTAAACATGAGTTTATTCTGATGTCTCCAGTTGTAATCCATTACCACATGGATTCGCCTCCTAATCTTGGTTATCCCGCTACAAAAGTGAGACACCTTGCTCCCACCATCTGTCATCCATTTATTTAATTGCTCAGTTGCAGTATATAAGCATAGTAGTTTCAGAATTGTTAGCCTAACTCATGTGGAAAATAACTTTTGAATTAGAGTGCAGTACTTATGTACAACTCCTTTTGATTTCAGTTAATTTAACTCATTCCAAAGTTAGTTCAGTACTTTTTTCCCCTCCCCACCAGTGAGGTTATTGCATAAATTTATAACACAGTTAGCTTTTAGTCATACTCCACATCCTACCCTGGGACTCTTTAACCTCCTAAATGTTTTTTCTTAACTGCATACATGAAGATTCATTCTTTGTACTGTAAATTTATCTGTGTTATCACAAATGCATAGTTCTATGAAACCACCATGTAACCACCATTACAGTCTCATGCAGAATATTTTTACCACCTTAGAAAATTCTTCTGCTTTACCTATCAATTCTTCTGTGCCACCCAAACACCTGCCAACCATCATTATAGTATAATACAGAAGTGTTTCACCACTTCAAAAAGTCTCCTGTCCTTCACCTATTCAGTCCTCCAACTGCCCCCTGAGTTCTTGCCAACCAGTGATCTTTTTATCTCTCTGGATTTGCCTTTCACAGTGTCTCATATATTTAGAATCATACACAATGTAGTCTTTTCAGACTAGGTTCTTTCACGTAGAAATATGGATTTAAGATTCATCTATGTTTACATATGGCTTGATAGGTCATTTCCTTATAACACTGAGTAGTATTCCACTGTGTGGATACACTACATCTTGGTTATCTTGTCACCTTTTGAAGAACAGCTTGGTTGCTTCCAGTTTTTGGATATTATGAATAAAGCTACTATGAGTATAAGGCTTCAAATCAGTTGGGTAAATATATAGGTGTGCAATTGCTGAATGATATGGTGAGAGTATATTTAGCTTTGTAAGAAATTGCCAAGCTATGTTCCAAAGTGGCCATACCACTTTGAATTTCTATCAGGAATGAATGAGAGTTCCTGTTGCTTTGCATCCTTTTCAGCAATTGATATTGTTATTTTTTAGGTATGAGTTATTCTAGTAGGATTGTGGTGAAATCTATTTACTGTTTTAATTCATATTTCCCTGAGGACATATGATTTGTGCATCTTTTCGTGTTTATTTGACATGAGTATATCTTCTTTGATGGAAATAAATAGGGGAACTGAAAAAAGACCCACGCATATATAGTCAACTGATTTCAAAAATGGCACAACTGCAATTCAATAAGGAAAAAATAGTTCTTTCAACAAATAATGTTGAAACAATTGGATATATATATATATATATATATATATATATGTATATGCAAAGACAGAGAGGAGAGAGAATCTAGACACAGAGCTGTCTATATCTTCTTTGGTGAAGCGTCTGTTCAGAGCTATTGCTTATTTCTTTGCATTGTTTGCTATTTCACTGTTGCGTTTTAAGAGTTCTTCGTATGTTCTGGATACAAGGCTTTTATCAGATATGTGTTTTGTAAATATTTTGTCCAAGTCTGTGGCATGTATTTTCAGTCTCAACAATATCTTTCACAAAGCAGAGTTTTTAAAATTGTAATAAAATTCAAATTGGTAAGTTTTTCTTTCATGGATCACAATGTTTCGTTGGTATGATACCTAAAATCTCATCATTAAACTCAAGGTCATCTACATTTTTCCTATTAAAAGATCTATTGTGTTACATTTTGCATTTTGGCTTATGATCTATACTGAGTTAATTTTTGTGGGATGTATTAGCTCTGTGTCTAGGTTGAAGCTCTCTCTCTCCTTGCATGTGTATATATCGAATTGCTCCACCATTATTTGTTGAGAGGACTATTCTTTCTTCATTGAATTGCATTTATGCCTTTATCAAAATCAGTTGACTATATATGTGTGAATCTATTTTTAGTTTCTCTATTCAGTTTCATCAATCTAAACGTCTATTCTTTTGCCAGCACACCGTGTTGGCTTCACTACTGTAGCTTTATGGGAAGTCTTTAAATCAATTGTTCACTCTCAGTTTTCTGAAAAGTCCAAGCAAAGTCATTGTTTAAGTTTGTCCAGCTTTTTCTTGTTGATGGCTTCTAATTTCTTAACATGTCAAAACTGATTCCAGAAGTTTTTCTTCATATAGTGTTTTTAATTTTCGGGCACAGGTTGGTGGAGTTACTGTTTGATGGTGGGTATGGACTTCAAGTTGTACTGATGATTCAGGTTACAGACTTATTCATGTTTAAACTGTTATCAGAGGGAAAACGATCTCTCCATGTCTTAATTTCCACAAGTTAAAATGAACGAATTCCAATATATTGTCTTTAAGGTTCATAAAGTAATATAACCATCCACCATTTCTCTCTAGTGTCTGGTTCCACCCAAAACTTTTGGGTCTGGGAATGTCCTATTTTGGTAGCTCACCATATTTCCATTAGGCTTTCTTCTGGCCTGAAACAGCCTCTATCCCATGTTGTAGGTTATACTTTCCTATAGTTTTGGAGACAAACTATGGTATTATATCATGTCAAAGCTGAGGAAGCATGAATAATCTGCCAGTCTGCATACCTATGAAACAGATAGTTGCTTTATTACAACCTATACTTCTTGTAAACGTTTTATGGCTTTACTACTGCCACCATTACTAGCTATTATTTCTTGAGCTCTGTGTATAAAACAGCATTATATACCTTATACACATTATCTCATTTATCTTATACATCATTTTGCTAAGTCAGATATTTCTCCATTTTATTTATATGCCTATTGTCATTTTGAGAGAATAAATGGTTTACCTGTACATGTTCAGATGTGAATAACTTGGAATTTGAACTCAGCTCTTTAAGTCTTGAGCTCAGTTACTGGTTGGCTTAAATGTGTATGTTCAATTATCAGCGATCTTCAATCGGAGAAAGTCTTTTTATGTGATTTGCATTTATATTTTATATCTCTAAAGGTTTGTAGAGTAGAAATGCCATCCTTCATAACTAAATAAATAGAATGTTCTTCTGCCAGGTATTGCTTGATGATCCTGAACTAAAATGTTAAAAGATATGAATGGTAATACTGAACTAAAATGTTAAAAAATACAAATTGCCGAGATCGCTAAGATGCCATGTGAACATAATAAGCAAGACATATTTCTGTAGTCTCACTTTCCAGATACAGTTCTAAGTGCTTTATTTATATTAGTTCACTTTCCTCCTTCACCGCAACTTATAAGACTTGATGCTATTAGTAATGCAATCTTATAGTTGAGAAAACGGAGGCACAGACCAGCTAAATATGTTGCCCGGGGCACACAATTTGTTGGTGCCATTGTCAGGATGTGAAACTAGATAGAATGGCTCCAGAATCCATGTTTCTAGTCACAATTCAATGCTTCCTCTTAGGTGTACTAAGCAATGATTTGACAAACTTTTATTAAATACCTACTGGATTGATGTTGTCCCGTGCAGGGAACACAGTAAAAAATAACTGGCTTCACCTAAGTGGGGCTCATGATTTTCTAGATACTTGATACTAAAAATATACTTCCGGAAATGCCACCGGCAGCAGCACTCAGGAGCTTCTTAGAAATGGACATTCTATAGAGCCTCACCTGAGACCTACTGAATCTTATGCATATTGAAAATGGAGAAGAGCTGATTTAGAACACTAGGACCCTAGACTGTAGATTGCAGGTCTTTGTTTGTTTCCCTGGATTTTAGTTTCTTCACCTGTAAAAAGAAGAGGGAGTGCCTGGATAATATCTGAAGTTAAGTTCATCTCTAATACTCCTTATGGGTGTCCTCTAGGTCACATTGCAGCAAACTGCAAAGTGGAAGTGACTGGGAAGATGGATGCCCATCAACTTTTGCCCAGGTGTGTGGGCTCCTGTATGCATGATAGAGTGAGTGCCTTTTGCAATAAAGATCAAACACATTGGTGCTGGCTTTCTATGCTTTCCTTGTTTCTGTAGGTGGGTGAAGAGATTAGATTGTGTCCCAGCAAGCTAGATATTGCCTCCAGACAATTTATACAGCTTTTATATTTATTTAGAGAGCAGGAAGCCTAGCCCAGCTTCTGCTGTATGAGGCAGTGACAGGAGAATTTAAAAGGGCTGTTTCATTAATTTTGGACGGAATTTATTGCTGACAAAAGACTGCATTATTGATGGTTGGAAGGCAGCGCTTGCCTCGTCTCTGAGGAGCTGCGTGGGAGTGCCGCCCCCGCTTGCCTGCAGCCTCCTTGGAGCTGCTGCTGCTGCGGCCCAGGGAAACCCTTCCCAGGGGAGGAGGGAGTCGTTCTGGCATAGCGCCTGCCTGCCTGCCCGGGATGCCGGGCTGTGATGGCAGAGCCTCTTTCCGACTGTACCACTGCACTCTCTGAACAGGAAGGACACTTAGAGGTCACACAGCTCCATCTCGGCACTTCACGGATGGGGTCCTCGACATGCACACAGGGCAAGAGATTTACTGACATATGAAGTCAGAGATCAGGTAGAAATCAGGTACAGCTGCATAGCTTCATCGCTCTTTTTATTTTTTAAAACTGTTTTCTAAATGACCGTGGCAGGATGTGCGTGGGCAGTTTTCTGTGTGTTCTTTGCACAGAACTGAACTTTGTTTCTCAAATAACGACAATAACATTATATTTTTACAGACTTTAAATGATGTATAAAAGGTTTAATCTCTCACACATTCCTTTGAAATATGAGGAATGCAAAGAGCCTCAGGGATGTTAATGGTTTCCAGCCACTTGCAATAGGCCAGGTCTGGGCTAGATTCTTTGCACCTTATCATCTTTGATGCCAACACCAATTTTGTGAGGTGGGTGTTACAATCCTCATTTGTAGAAGCGCAATACAATTAAGGAGCTTGTTCAAGGTCTCAGAGAATGTAAGTAGCAGAGATTTTTTTTCTTTCTTTTTTTTTTTTTTTTTTTTTTTAGCAATCTTAGGAACTTTTGGAAGTTCAGTTCTAGGTTACACAATATGCTTTTGTAAAAGATTCCAAGCTGGGTTTTTGAAGGTGAGAGGAAAAAAACCTTTCTGTTAGGAATGGAGAAGAGAGTGGTGACTGCTATGAAACCAAGAGATGACAATTATGTCTATGAACTAGTTCAGCTTTGGAAACAGAATTTCAGTGACCTTGAAACTCAGGCTAGAATGAGGAGTGTGGGAGATGAAAGGAATAGGCTTATCCAATGTGAGTATTAAGATAAGCAATTGCCTTAGTTCCCACTTTACTTTGCCAGAAGAGAAGCTGTCAATGCAAACTAGATATGGGCTGAAAGTAGAATTGCAGTGCAATCTTTCTTGTGTACAAATCACTTTCTAGCCTTAAAACTGTGCCTCTTTGATCATTTAGAAAGTGAGCAACTTAACTACTCTGTGACTTTACGATTTCCATGACACTTGATGTGAAAGGAATCTTAGACTCCCCCAACTATCAAATTCAAACCCCTGATTTGGAATATGAGGACTGAGCCCAAAGAAGGAAGAGAATGTTGCAAAAGCTAATGGCAGAATCAAGGTAATTGCTCAATAACCACTGTAGAGTTCTCTCTACCATACCATGTGGCTTTCTATTATTTATATACATACATGTGTGTTTTATGTTTGCATACATTTATAATGTATATACTATATATACACTACTATATATACAATGTATACATACATATTATATGTGTGTATATATGTGTGTGTATGTGTGTATGTGTGCATATATATACATATATATATATATTTTTTTTTCCCTGCCTATTTTTTCTTCAAATTGTGGAGGCTAACGACCCACCTTCAGTGTGGTGAAAACAAAATGGCTGCAAATACCCTATAAACGCCTAACTGTAGAAACTTTAATGAGAAAAGTTAAAACAATTCTTGTAAATAGAGCTGTGCTTAGAGTACAGCTGTGCCTGTTCTTTCTGCTTAAAGATTTTACTCAAGGTGATTTTGAAGTTGGAGATAATTAGATTTAGGAGGTTGGAGGTTATAGAATAGGACTGGAGAGGTATCAGCACTCAGAAATCCTAGGTGTTATAAGAAAGGTAGCCTGGACAGAATTGCACATTAGTTCAAAACAACAACGAATAAATTACCATGAGGCTATTTAGATTTAAAACACCTAGATTGTTTGCTATATAGTGGAGGGAGCATTGCTATGGAGTATAATATAGATTTATTTTTCAGTGTCTGACTGAAATAAGGAATTCTGAAGATTGAATAATATAAACATAGAATAGAAATAGATCCAAGGCCAAGATATTACATGCAAAATATGGTAGAAGAGGAAAATTAACTGATTAAATGGGAAGTGGGAAAGTAAGCACAAATTAAGAATCCCACAAGAGGCCAACAATTTCAAATGGCAAAATGAGATAGTTTAGAATCAGAACATTATTTCTCAAAGTGTGGCCATGGGTCACCCACTTTAGAATGATCTGTGAACTGGTTGAAATGCAGATTAGAGGGCTCCCACTTTAGTTCTTTGGAATCAAAGCCTGGGAATAGGATTTCATAACGAGTGACAAATACTCTAGTTGTTTCTTATGCACACTAAAGTCTGGAACCATGGGGCTAGGTAGTTGTACACACTGCACATAGAAAAAGAAAATATCTAGAATGACAGTTTGCACAATTTAAGGAGTAAACCATTTGGGAATCTTATTCTTAAAATTTGGAAAACCAACTTAATAATAAGTAGCCAGTATCCATGCATTTTCTATTTTTAATTTGTAGAACAAATATTGATTAGAATACTAGATAATACACATACTATATTTATCTGATTTATACCCTCCTATGGTAAACTATTAGACATGAATTCTCTGGTCTTTATTTTTTCCATTTATTAAAGAAGGAGTGTCTTGATATTGATGGAGTTATAAGAAAAGAGGTTCAAGGAAGAGAAGACAGGGATACAGAAAAGGAATAAATATTTTGTTTGTATATAAAACCATATTTATTTGTTTAGCCACGATACATACAGACTTTATTTTAAGTGGTTCTGATGATTAATATTAAAATAATTGCACTGAAATAAAAATATTGAAAATAAGTAGAAAAATTTTCCAAATTGATTTGTCCATGTACATACACATGTATTGTGAAAGAATAAATAGATAATGAAAAAGAACTTAAGCATTTAAAGTATTTGCTTTAATGAGTTAGAAAGGTTCGCTTTTTGCTCCTTACCTTGGCAAGCCAGTTCCTTATTCTTTCACAAGGTGGTGCTGTAAATGTGACTTCCCTTGACTGAAAATAACCTTTGTTACTTTTGGAATAATTGGAAGTTTAGCTTGCCATACCCTCTGCTTTATGGTTTCTTGCCAGTTAACAGTAAAGCATTTGTCAGTGACTTTCTGATCATGTTATTGGCCATGAGAGAATAGAGAATGTACAGGAAGTGATCTGGAGAAAAACATGGCTTCTACTTTGATCTGAAGTTGGAGAGCAAAACCCTCACCATAGTTGCTTATGTATCCCAAAGGGACAAATCTCCAGTTACATTTCTCACAAAAATAATAATGGCACCAAAATGCAAGAGCAGAAAATTCTCATTGTGTTTGATTTATAGGAACTAAGTCTAGTTTCTTTTTTCCTCTCTTCTCTTTCTTTTTAACTTTAGTTTTTAATTTGGAATTTTATAATTTGTACTTTGATGACTAGGTAAATTGGTGTGAGTAGCTTATCATTATTTATATTTTTGTTCATGAATATGTTTATATATTTCTGATGTTTAACTTCATTCTTACCTGATTTTAAGCAATCCTCTCAGAAAGTGGTTTATTCTACTTATTTGAATAGTTTGTGGAAAACCATTTGCTGTTATGTACAGTCTAAGATATGATGAAAGAATTAATGAGATTATTGCATTAAGCGGTTTTCTTCCTCCACCTCTCAAATTGTTATTTTTGTTTATATGTCTCTTTCTTTCTTCTTAATTTTGGGAAATTTTATTAGCATTGAGAATCTTTTCCTTTTGAGAGGTGGTAAGAAATGAAGAGTTAACCATTTTTATCCTACTATTGTGTTAAGTAAAATTCATATAATCCACATACATCTATACCCATGTGGTTTTGTGCTCAGTAGTACAAAACTGACTTTAGGATATGGAGTATAAATAAAAATTAACCAATGGGAGAATGTTTAGAACTGAAAGAAAAATTAGAAATAATCTAATTGATTTGTGGTATAATAAAATATATATCTATATATATATTTGGTCTTTGCCCTTGGTTCCTGACACAAACCACCTACAGCCCTTGGAACTTTGTTATTCATAATGAGCCCCTTTTGACCATTACTGATTTTATGCTAATGAGGTAACACTTGCTGGGCACCTAGATAGCTTCAGGATGCAGGCTAGTTGCTACAAGAAAACACATCCACCTGGTTAAAGAATTAGAACTAGTAGCCCTATCTCCAACCTCATGGAGGGGAGGAGAGCTGGAGAGTTTAATGATTAATGCTTTAATCAAGTATATCTATGTAATGAAAGTTTCATAAAAACTTTGAAACATAGCCAGGTACAGTGGCACGTTCCTATAGTCACAGCTACTTGAGAGGCTGAGGCAGAAAAATTGCTTGAACACAGAAATTTGAGTTTGGTGCATCACGATCATGCCTATGAATAGTCACTGCATTCCAGCCTAGGCACATAGCAAGACCGTGTCTCTACACACACGCACACACACACACACACATACGCACACACACACACATGCACACATGCGCTTTGCTAAGGGAGCTACCATGTTGCTGAGTATTTCCATATGCTGGGAGAGTGGTATACTCTCTGTATGCCTCCTCTCCCTCAATATCTTGCCCTACACACCTCTTTCATTTGGCTGTTCCTGAATTGTTTCCTTTATAATAAAACAGTAATTGTAGGTATAGTGATTTCCTGAGTTCTATAAGTCATTCTAGTAAATTATAGAGCCTGAAGGGGGGTTGTGAAGAACATCCAAATTTATAGTTGTTAGGCGGAAGTGCAGGTAGCCTAAAGACCTCATTGTGCCTGTCATTGGAAGTGGGGGCAGCCTTGCAGGACTGAGCCCTTAACCTTTGGGATATGTGTTCCTTTTGGGTAGTTGGTATCAGAATTGAATTGTATTGTCGGACACCAATTAATGTTGGTGAACAGGAGAATTGAATGTTGTTGGAAATACACTCTTTTCCTAGTCTCCTCATTATGATAGAAAGTTTAGACACAAGATATGGTAAGTGATATGCCTAATTCATGCTGCAAACTACATTAGAAGGTGGTAAAACCAAAAAGAGACTTCAGGCCTCTGGCTGTAAGTGCTGTGATGTTTTCTCTACACCACACTGCCTTTATACCACACATTTATATATATGCCAGCTTTTGATTCATGAATAGAACCCAATCTTCTGCATGACAGAAGAATTAGGATGGTTGGGAAATTTATAAGGAATAGGAATTATCTGTGGTTTCTAAACCTCCTACAACAACAGAAGGTTGGGAGAATCAAAGGATTATTCTGCATTCTCAAATCACCAGTAAATTTCCTAAAATTTCCAGAGACAGCTGGTGAGTTCTAGTTTGAAGAAAACATCTTTCTAATATGAAAAGCTAATATTTAAGAAGAGGAAAACAGAGCTGATAATAATGCTTTGTCATCACTGGGACTTTGCAATGTAATTTTATAAGGCCCTTTCTCATTCATTTCTAATTTGCTATTAATAAGACCAGGAGCTTGACAGGTGAAGAAACTGAGGCTTTGGAATGTTGTGGTCAAATAATCCACCCAAGGTAAAGAGCTATAACTAGTGGACTAAGGTTGGTATCATAGGTTTTTGACTTATACATCAATGGCACTTTTCAGGATCATGGGAAAAGACCATTCTAGTATGATTTATGCTACAAACATTTATTAAGGGTCAGGTCTGCATTGCACCATGAATGATAGAGGCAATGAAGATGAATAAAATACAGTCTCAGTCTTCAAGTTGTTTATTGTCTAGTACAGGTAGCAGATACATATAAATTAGAATACCCTTCAGTGTGATAATTCTGTACTATACGTTCACTCAGTACTGTAGGAGGATAATGAAGTTAACATTGCTTCTGTTCTGACTCAAAGACACCAGTGTCTCACACCTGCACTATTATGCTTTCCCTTTGTCTTCTTTGGTCTTGCTGTACACTGTCCATTTACCTTACAGAAGTAGGACTCATTCTTTTAGAACGCAAATTAGAACATGTCAATCCTCTGTGTAAAGTCTTCAAAAGTAATCCTTTTTATTACTGAACTTAGAATCAAATTCAATCTCCCTTTCAGGGCCAAAAATACAACAGCTGACCTTCGCACACTATTCCAGCTTTCCATATTTAGCACTTTCCACTTTGTTCACTGTGCTCCAACCACAGTGGCTTTCTTTGCACTTGACAAATAAAGCAAGCTTATTCCAATTAATTTCAACTTTAGGGCCTGTGTTAGTCTCTTCTCATGTTGCTAATAAGAACATACCCGAGATTAGGTAATTTATAAAGGAAAGAGGTTTAATTGATGCACAGTTCCACATGGCTGGGGGGACCTCCCAGTCATGGTGGAAAACAAAGGAAGAGGAAGGGGACTGCTTATGTGGTGGTGAGCAGGCGAAAGAGCTTGTGCAGGGAAACTCCCGTTTATAAAACCATCAGATCTTCTGAGACTCATTCACTACCAGGAGAACAGCATGGGAAAGAACCACCCCCATGATTCAATTACCTCCCACTGGGTCCCTCCCATGACATGTGGGAATTATGGGAGCTACAATTCATGATGGGATTTGGGTGGGGGTCACAGCCAAACTATATTAGGGCCTCTGTACCTTAGTACACTTTGGACGAGAAATATTCTAGCATTATGGACCATTCACTTAGAATGCTCTGGGTTCATAGTTTCTCTCTTCTCTTATTCTCTTTTCCCCTTATTCCTCTCTCTCTTATTTGTTTATTTTTGCCTTTAGCTCACAATTCAAATATCTCTTTTGCAGAGAACATTTCCCTGATTACCTTAATTACAGCACCCCATCCACACCTGGCAGATCTTCTCTATCACATCACTTTATACTCTTTAGGCCATTTCGCATTCTCTGAAACATCTGACTTATTTATGTTTATGTATTCCTTTTTTCTCCTCATTTTACTCATTGGTTTCTGCTCTTATTACTAAAATATATGCTCAATGAGGTCACAGACTGTGCATATTTTGTTGATAGTTGTATCCACAGTGTTTAAAATACTGCTTGGTACATAGTAAGCTCTTGGTGTTTATTTTATAAATAAATACATTTTCTCTAGGAGGATTGGGTAAAGGTGTTAAGTAGGAGGTTACATTTCGAAGAATGAAATTCCAGCTAGAGAGGTTTTCAAGAAGAGAAAAAGTCCAGGTTTATATATTAACCTAGAATTACACATAAAGAATTATTCACCCAATCCCCAAATCTGGTACAGAAACAACGTCCCCCTCCCAAACCCCCCAGCAGCTGGCCACCTTTTTTTTTTCTTTTTTGGGATGGAGTTTTGCTTCACTCTTGTTACCCAGGCTGGAGTGCAATGGCATGATCTTGGCTCATTGCAACCTCCACCTCCCGGGTTGAAGCGATTCTACCACCTCAGCCTCCTGAGCAGCTGGGATTACAGGCATGCACCAGCACGCCCAGCTAATTTTGTAATTTTAGTAGAGATAGGGTTTCTCCATGTTGGTCAGGCAGGTCTTGAACTCCTGACCTCAAGTGATCCACCTGCCTCAGCCTCCCAAAGTGCTGGGATTACAGGCGTGAGCCACCATGCCCGGCCACCCTTTGTTTTTCTGGTGAATATGCTACATAAGTATAAAATATATTCTGCACTAAATGTTCCTTATTTTACTTTCTTCTGCTTAAAATATAAACTATAACATCTATTAAAATAGGACATCTACTAAATTTTTGAAGGAGTTTTGCCCATTTTACAAATAAGACTCTTAAGCAGAGGAGTGAGCATGTGGTGTTACATGTTACCACTAAGTTGCTCTCTCTTATGTTTCTGACTTTCCATCCTTTCTTTCATCCCAGTCTTTTTTCTTCCTATCTATTCTCAGACTGGCCAGCGACACCTGTAGGCCATCACTGTTGACAGCTTTCAAGGACTATGCCTTTGTTGCTGTTATTCAAGGAGGCCACATACTGCAGTTCTACCTGCCAGGTCATCTAAGTTAAAGATAAGCAGAGGATAGAAGCAATTTGAGGCAATTCAAGTGAAATAAAGTGTTTAATATTGGGTAATTTTGCTTCTTTCACTGCTTTGTTCTGGCTATGGGGACAGTTTGAACCAAGCTTCTGAGAGAGCCGAAGGTACCTTTGTGGTACTCCCAGCTGGTCTTCCATTTTCTCTCTCATGCCATCTGTGACTTAGAAAAGAAATAGTTTCCTCAGTGCATGGTGGAGTGGGAATGAGGATCATGTGAAAGTACTTACCATACCAAGCTGGTCTCTATTTCTGACCTTATATTAAATGAAGTCGGGCAATTTTATGATCATAGAAAAGCACTGCAGTACTCACTTCTAAGTATATTGGTATGCAAACATTGAGATAACTTTTTAACCTCTTACAAGGGGTGCTTTATGTTACTTTATTTCAAGCAACGCTTAAAAAGCACATGTTGTTATCAAAACCCCATTCTATGAATGAGAGATGAGTAATTGAATCTAAAAGGGATATGCAAGGCAAGTCTCTCTCTCTCTCTCTCTCTCTCTCTCTCTCTCTCTCTCTCTCTCTGTGTGTGTGTGTGTGTGTGAGAAAGAAAGAGAGAGAGTGAGAGAGAGAGAAATACATACTATAATAAGAATATTTTAGGTAACATAAGGAATTTAAAGATGGTTCAAATCTTCATATGGTGATGGTTGCAAAACACGAACAGGCTTCAGGACTGCAGATTCATTTGTGGTCTGTGTGCAATGATCAATTGAAGTAAAATAGGATAACCCTGTATTAGGAAAGTCATTGTCTTAAGGTAATGGTCTAGAACTAAGAAAATTCAGCGTATGTTTGGAAAATCAAATAGGTCAGTTTGGCTGACGTGTGTGGTATAAATGCAGGATTATGTGAAATAAAACTGGAAAAGTAGAAAGAAATATTGTACAGCTCTTTAAATGACAAGCAAATTACTGTCTTATAGGTAATAGAGGGGATCCAGAAGCTTATGTGTAGGTAGTAGACATGTTTGGAGGCATCTAAATAGATTAACTTAGTAAACTAGGCAGGATATCCTGGAAATGGAGCATCCAGAACAGACAGAATGACACTAGATGGAATATTTTGTCGGCTAATACCATGGAGCTGAATGAGGCCTGTGAAGGGGAGTGGCTCAGGTGAACCGCTTGCCATTAGGAGGCCATGAATCCAGGTTACTCAATTTCAAATATTTAGAATGGAAGGGGAAGGATGGCATCCACAAATAATAGAGAATTCATAAGATGATGCTAATTTGAGGGTAAAATAATAGGTCCACAGAAATAAAGTCCCCTGGTGACTTCCTGTTGTCCCATTCTGTCCTGAAACACTCTGCTCAGTGAATAATTTAGAACAGACTTTATCAGTCTTCATGATGTGTCCTCATGCTCCAGATTACAGGGTTAGTTAATACTATAACTCATATGGTAAATACAGTGAGAAAACTCTTTGGCTGGCAGTAGAATTCATTGCCTTTTCTGCCCTTTCGGGAGGTCTTGGTATTAAGGAAGCTGGGTATAATAAAAAGTGCACAGGCTTTAAAGTCAGAGACTTGAGTTTGAATCTTGGATGTTACTCAGGGTGTGATCATGAGAAAATTTAAAGAAATAATTATCTGAACCAAGGCTCTTAGGAGGGGTTCACAACATATTGTGTCTTCTTCATTACTATATGCCTGACAATTTACAGTTGTAAGTACCATTGCTTTTCAGTGAGCAATTTTTTAAAGATAGACTTCTATTTCACGTGGGATTTTTTTCCTTGAATTTTATCTCAAAAGGACACTTTCTTGAAATGTCAAGATGGTATTGCCATAAGACTGTCTTCCCATAGCAGTCTTTTTGCTGATAACTAGTTCCGCCAAAAGTCTACCATGTCAGAAAGCATTGCCTAATCCTTGCACCTAAAAGAAAACAGTTAATAAAAGTCAGACTGATGGTTTGATAGAACATTTACCAAAATGCCAAAACATTTAATCATAGTTCCTATTCTTGGAATCTGGGGAGAATAAGTGAGTGCGAGGTTCTGGGACATAGTGCAAAGACATGAAAGTGTAGGCTGCTTCTGCCATTTATGAACACTAGATTCTGGATTTAAGAAAGAAACTGATATACAGAGGCAGTCAGTTTAGAAGGGTGTGCTGTAATATGAGAATTATCCAAGTACCTAGGATTGATTTGTTGACAAAAGAATAGTTTTATGAGGAAACTGAGAGCTGTCTCAAATGCTTAAAGATTTAGCAGATAGACCTTTAGGTCAAGTTCACATTGGCCCACATTGCATCAAGATGGCTGAGTACAACCATTTACTGGTTTGGCTGTAGAAGAAAGTTCCACATTTATTGGAAGGACTAAAAGAGCTCTAAGGACCATTTCATCAGTTGCTATGAATTGCTTAAGGATTTGGGATATTCGTAACTTTAATTGCAGGCAAGAGCCAGTCCTTGAATCATCTTAATCTGTTAATGCTTCCATTTACCTTTAACTTCAACTAAAAAAGGGGTGTAGTAATGATGGTTTAACTTCAGAAGGTGATCATAAAATTCCCTACTTGTCGATTAATAAACACCAATATATCTATTTTAAGTTAACCAACTCACATTAACTTTACCTTCTCCTGTCTCATTAAATATAAATTAAATGCATAGTTAGGAAGCTTAACTGAACACATTTTCCAGAATTTACACAAAGCATGAATACAAAATATGTTGATGGCAGCTGGAGGCAGAGCAACTTCAATACTGTAAAGTTAAACAAAAAGCATGTTGCTATGTTGGTGAGCAAAAACCACAATGAAAGACAATTAGACATAGCTATTAAATGTATATTTTATTATTCCACGAAACAAAATCAAAGGCATGATGGCACTGTCATGGCAACCATGGAGTATTTCCATCTCTAATCACTACATGCAGATTTAGTAACATTGACTTCACTTCACCTACTTCTGGGGCTACAGTTCAGTGTATTTCTGCCAGGTTAGTTTGAAAATTGTCGATATCGTATAAATGGAAGTAAATTGATGATGCAATATAGAGAATGGAACCATAGCTTAATACACGCTGTACCTAAAAATAATAGGAGGGTTAATGTTCAGAAAAGGGAGGAACAGCCAACACATTTACTCCATTTATTTCTAAAGCTTAAAAGTTAAGAGGTTCTGTTCTGGATATGGCATTTAGTGATCATAAGTATAATCTGTTGGAAATTATTAGGATTCTAATTTTATACTAGGGACTCAGTGTTAGCCTAATAGTCAAGTATTAACTTCTCTATCATATACAAATATTTTCTTATAGGAAGAAATAATTTTGGGAAGAAGTTTTGCATTGTTTTCTCTGTACATCTTACATAGTATTTCCCTGTGCTATCCCTACCATCATCCTCCTCTCTTCCCTCACTGTGTTTTTTCCAGGATTCTTAAAGGAGGAGGACCAAACTGATAGCAGTGGATTCCTCCTACTTTCCTCATAGACGTGCACATTACAGACAGAAAAGGAACACTTTCTCAAAAAATTTGAGACTTCTTGATCTAAAGAATTGAAAAAAATACAGAGGATTAGATTCACTGTTGTCCTCCCATCATGTTGAACACATTATTCAGTAGGTTTTAGAAACATGTGCTGACATAACAGGTGCTATAGACTGAATGTTTGTTCCCTAAAATTCCTGAGTTGAAACCTAACCCCCAGTGTGATGGAATTTGAAGGTGGGCCTTTTGGGAGATGATTAGGTCATGAGGGTGGCACTCTCAAGAATGGAATCAATACCCTTACAAAAGAGGCCTCAGAGAGTTCCCTTTCACCATGTAAGAACACACAGAGAAGATGGGCATCCAGGAAGCACAGAATGATCGGCCCTTATAAGATGCTGAATCTGCCAGTGCCCTGACCTGGAACTTTCCAGTTTCCAGAACTATGAGTAATGAATTTCTGTTGTTTATAAGCCCCCAACTTACAGTAGTTATTGCAGCCTGAATGAACTAAGAAAACAGTTGACAACAGCATAATTTTTATATTAAAAGAATATAGTTTCATTTTGGGTTGTTACAATCTTAAGAATATTATAGTCATGCATAGGCTACAGAGTCATCAAAAGTTAATAGAATCTCTGGGTTTAAAAATGAACATCCCAATCTATTTTCCTTAGAATATAAATATTATAAACATTCTGCATTTTAGATCAACTAGAATTGTCAGGTGATAATGACCACACTAGTTTCAATGATTACATGACATGTCCTTGGTCTATGACATGAGAGGATTGTTACACACTTATTTTCTAAATTAAAGTTAAGAACTGAATATCAAAAGAATAACAAAACAAGGAAACAGGAAAGAGTGGTAATATAGTTCAGAAACAGGATTTATCTTCTGAGGGTACAGTCATCTCTTTACAATTTTATTTTTCTATAGCTAGAATTACTGTGGATATAGGTATTAACTTATGTGAATAATTGAAGAGGTAATAGATAAGAAATGGCTATATTCTGCAACATTAAAATGATATTTTCCTCCATTTTTTCTCATCTATTCCACTTTAGAAGTCATCTGAAAGTACAAAGAAAGATGAACCAACATTAGTAAATGACCACAATGAAGTGATATAATAGGCAACTTAAAAAAAGATAGACAACTTAAAAAAAGAGTATTTTGTCAGTAAGTTAGGAATTTGATTTTATCTAAGGTAGAAAATTTTTACAAGAGGAAAGACAGAAAAGATTATCTTTTAGCATCAACCTCTCTAACAGGAAGAATGAGAAAATACAGAATAAAGCCAGCCACATAGGTGATACAAGAAACATCTCCAAAACTCCTATGTAGAAATGTAAACACCTGAGTTTCTGTTTCCGGTCTGTTCGAGTTGTATGACCTTGGATAAATCCTTTTGTATTGTGATTCTTGGGGTCCACATGTGTAAAATAACTTGGTTGGAAATAACAAACTTGGATTTCTTGAATCTCTGGCATTCTATAGCATGGCTTTCTGGCCTGAAAACACAGTGATTATATGATTTTTTATATGTTTTTGTTTTCTTTCCTTTCATTTTGGGGGAATTCATTATTTCACTGCAGATCCTTTGAGAAGCACTGTGTTAGGAGATGGTACCAATGAACCAAAGTCACTTTGAGTTTATGTAAACTGAAGCAGAAGTCATTTCTTCTTGTTAAAGTCAGTTAGGGTTTCTAGAGTCTTGAAGGTTATATGGAAGTTGCCACGTTCGACTTTTGTAATTTGGTCTTTGATGTACCCATTAACCTCTCTTATAGGACTCAAGAGTAAGATAATCTTTGAATGCCCCCACCGCCTTTTATTAATGTGTATTTATTCATTAAAGATAACACACTTGGTACAATTGTCTTTTGTTATTGATTATTAGACATTCCCCTTCCTAGAAAAGGGGAGAAATGATGGAGTAGAAATACATAGTGCTAGACTATTAGGCAAAGACAATGAGTCATTTAAATTCCCCTGTGGAGAGAGAGCAACACACTTTCATATCCACTTAACAGATGCTCAATTGCTCTCCTTTGTACTCTGATTTTGATGAGAGCTGTATGAGAGAGCTGTATGACATCTCAATTTAGACTTCCAATGTGTCAGTTATTTAACTTCTAAGGTAGGGGAGAGGTATTATGCCCATCACAGACATGTTTTGAGGTTCAGCTCTTACAGTGCAAGGCTCTAAAATATTTTACATGAAAATACTGTTTTTAATATTTTACTGCTTATTGTTTACTCAGCAAGTCTGCACTTTTCATCTTTCTGATAAAAGGAGAAGAGATAAATAAGAGAGAACTGAAAGAGACAATAGTGCAGATGAAGTTGAGAAGGCTCAGCGATAGAAACTAATGTGGCTGAAGTCACACACCATTAGCAAAAGGACTGACACTAATGACGAGGTGTCCTCATCCAAGATGCTCCCTTATTAAACTTTGGGTAGCTCAAATTAGTTTGAAGCCTCTACTTTGTATCCTGTGTCTAGTGCTCACATTGTTATTTCCTTAGAAATAAGTAGATCAGCATTGACAATTTAAAAAATAATTTAATCTATTATCAAAATTGTAGAGATTTGTTTTCATCCAGGGTCTGAAGTGCACCATAGAGCTGAAAGAATTACTATGACACGCTGTAAACAAACAGCATTATTATTGAAAATGCACTTTAAAATAATTATTATCATTTATGAAGTGGTCACTTTATGCCAGCATTATCTTAATTGCTTTGCTTATTTTAGCTTATTGAATCCTCATGACAACCTTGTGTGAGGTAGTTACTATTATTATCATCATTCCCTGCTTTGTGAATGAAAAAACTGCTGCCCACCAAAGATAAATCACTTGCCTAAGGTCACACAGTTGGTAAGTGCTTACACAAAAAATTAAAACCAGGTGGTCTGGCTCTGGTGTCCACGCTCCTCCCCACTACATGCTACTGTCCATCAAAATAATAATGGTCTCATCTCTTTTTTTTGTTCTTGAGAACTTTAAAATACAAAAAAAAAAGTACAAAGAGGAAAATAAAGTTTATCTTTGTTACTACCACGTAGAGATAATTGCTATTGACAACACTAAGTTGTATTAATTGCAGAGCAAATTACAAAAAATATCCAGGCATTTTAGCAGCTGTGTAATTTGGTGAAGTTTCTTTATTGGATGTCATTGGATGTTATAACATGTCCAGGGTGGGGATTTCTCAGAATATTTTGGGCCTTGTAAAATAAAAGGCCACTATTTGAAAGCTTACTCCCTACTTTTTTTTTTTCTTTTAAGGAATGAAGGGTTGTATTGAAAATGAAAGTATATTCCACATTCTGGTAGCAGGCCTGAGCATAGAGGCTCAAAGGCCCTGTTACAGAATTTTTGAATGCTTCCAGAAGATTCCATTGGTTACTTGGGGTACGCCCTGTGTCAATGGAGAGGATGTTCACACTACACTGGTGTGCTGCTGGCCCTTTGGACACGCTGACAAAATATCAACTAAAATAGACTTACTTTTCTTCTTTTTTTTTAATTTTATTTTACTTTAGGTTCTGGGGTACATGTGCTGGTCATGCAGGTTTGTTGCATAGGTGCATGCATAACCAGGTGGTTTGCTGCCTCTGTTCCCCCTTTGAGTATATCTGGCATTTCTCCCCATATTATCCCTCCCCACCCCCTGTTTTCCCTCCCTCAGCCCCCTCCAACTGCCCCCAGTGTGTGATGCTTCTCTCCGAGTCCACCTCTTCTCATTGTTCAACACCCGCCTATGAGTGAGAACATTCGGTGTTTGGTTTTCTGTTCTTGTGTCAGTTTGTAGTGATCGCCTCTGGACTGAGTGAAGTTTCCTGTGTATCTGGCCCACTTCTAACCATTATCTAGGATAGAGGGAGGAGAGTTGATGCCTCAAGAGCTTGTGACATTTCCCAGATTAATGCGTCATATGTGTATAATCATACAGTTATTTAGAATTCTTGATAAAAGTAACTTTGTATATGTAAGCAATAATTCTGTTATTACCAATAACATGAAGATAGAGTAAATCCAAAAGCAGGCATTTAAAAAAAGGACAGCCACATTTTCCTTGTCCAGTCTATCATCCATGGGCATTTGGGTTGGTTCCAGGTCTTTGTTATGGTAAACAGTGCCACGATGAACATATGTGTGCCTGTGTGTTTACAGTAGAATGATTTATAATCCTTTGGGTATATACCCAGTAATGGGATTGCTGGGTCAAATGGAATTTCTTCTTCTAGATCCTTGAAGAATCCCCACACTGTCTTCCACAATGGTTGAACTAATTTACACTCCCACTAACAGTGTGAAAGTGTTCCTATTTCTCCACATTCTCTCCAGCATCTATTGTCTCCAGATTTTTTAATAATCGCCATTCTAACTGGCATGAGATGGTATCTCAATGTGGTTTTGATTTGCATTTCTCTAATGACCAGTGATAATGAGCATTTTTTCATATGTTTGTTGGCCTCATATATGTCTTCTTTTGAAAAGTGTCTGTTCATATCCTTTGCCCACTTTTGAATGGGTTTGTTTGTTTGGAGGGGAGCATCACACACTGGAGTCTGTCAGGGGAAGGGCTGGGAAGGGATGGTAGGAGGAGAGGTTGCGGAGGGATAACATGGGTAAAAATGCCAGATATAGGTGATGGGGGGATGGAGGCAGAAAACCACCTTGCCATGTATGTACCTATGCAACAATCTGGCATGATCTGCTCACTTACCCTAGAACATAAAGAACAATAATAATAATAAAAAAAAGGACAACCTTCTCCATAAACACAAAGCAAGCAGCTTAAACAACTTGGGTTCACTCTTCTGACTTTAGTTCAGTAAAGAAACTGTTCATAGGAATTTGCTACTTAAGACATTTTCTTGGGATGTTCATGACTAATTCCTTTAAAGAAGGCCAGGCTAGCTATGCAGTGAATGGATGTCTTCTGAGATTTGGCTTCAGCATCTAGAGGCTAAGCATGGGCTTCAATATATATTTAGTGGCATTATTTCACTAAGGAAATAGTCGTAGGGCACACTAATGAAGGAAATTCAGGTGTTTAATTTCCTTTTCTACCTTAAAAACAATTTAATGCAACCATGCATAATCTCATAAGCAGGTGAAAAGGGGGAAAGTAGTGATTTCAAGTACCAAAATCCTTTGGTGCCCTGGAAAATACATTTGGCTTAAACATTATGAATCAATTTTATTTGCTGTGCTTGTAATAGTTCAGATTAACTCACTGCCTTTCACTGGTTTATTATACAACCTGTTTTCAAGGAGACATTATTTAATTGTAAGGAATAAATTTCTTGTGTGGGTGTGTGTATAGAGTCTTAATATAATTATTTTCACTTATATTCTGGTGAATTTCTAAATGATATTGGGGATACAATCTTTTGCTTATGAGTTATTTGCAAGCAGACAAAATTTCTGACATTCTGTAGTTAAATCATGATTCTTATAGCCAAGTAATGATGTAATCGTGAATTATGTAATAAAATGGATATAAAATACAAATTTAATAAAAGCTTTCTAAATGGTAATTCTGACAAGTTAAAATGCAAAAAAAGTAATTTATTATTATTATTTTTTTAGTGGGGAGAGACCAAAGCTTGTGTGGAAAGCTGGGAGGGGACAGACTTCCATGAGCTATGGATTCACCCTCACGGAATTTAGATTCCAGTTAGGTAATGAAAAGTAAGCAGAGAGTGAGAACTAAATCCATAAACTAAATTCAAATAAAATGGTAGAATTTTACATGTACAAGTTATAGTTTATTGCTATACAATTTTTATTTTTGCTATTGCCTTAAGTTATGGAAGCATCTCAAAGAATTTTGTAATATGAAACTAGTCTTTCCATTTTGAGGACTGAGAAAATTCAAGCACTAATAAATTGAATAACTTGGGCCTACCATCATAAAGGGAAGAAAATCTCTTGAGATTTAGGCCTCAAATTCTCTTTCACTCTCCATATCTTCTACCATTCAAAGAACATGCTCTATTTGTCAAGAAATCACAATGTTGCCACCCATCCTTCTTGACATCCTTGATGTCATTTGACATTTCTTGGTAGAAGGAAGCACTAATGTATGACTCCAAGGTGGGGCAATAGGACCAATTTCATACTTGAAAATAAAGAACCATATGGCCTAAAGATGCCTTAGATACCTTTTTCCTCTGGAGAAATATAAGAATAGCTTAGGTAGCCATTTAGTTCAGACATAGAAAAAATTCCTGGAAGATGAGGTAAAGGAACTTACTGGAAGACATTCAAGATCCCTTTCAACCTTGAGTATCTATGATATTTGAGGCCTCTCCTATTTCTATAGGTCTGTGGGCCTAAGAGAAAATACCGTACATAGATGAGTATAGAATTGTTCTTCCTTGTCAGTAATTCAGAAAGCAATACAATTTATAACACCATGCTTTGTCAGTGGATATGAAATCTAATTCTTAGAGAAAGATCACATCTGAATTCTGGATATGGTACAACTAGAATTAGAAATTCAGCTGACGTTGTTTAGTATTTCTGCCTGAACAGTAATGGTCACCAGTAAAGTTCTGTGTAGGGGAAGGAGGATAAAAATAAAAGCTGGATGCCCTTAACTATCTTTGTAAAGGGTTGCCATCCATTGACTTTTGGGCAGACACCCTGTCCTTGACCCAAGCTTTTATTAATATACTTTTCCCTGACTTTGACTTATGCCACCTTCATTCCTTGCCCTTGTAATATTTCTTCTAATCAGAATATTATTATCTTCTTGTCAAAATCTTACCTGTCTTTAAGAATCTTCTCAAATGTCATCCTCTCTGTGAAGTCTCTTATGGTGAGGCTGTTGTCTGTCCTTGTTTTGAATATTCAAAGCACTTGGTGCTTAATTTACAGCGCTTAATCTCTCTGACTTGTAATAAGGTTATTTGTGTTCAGTCTTATATTTTCTTCCAAACTCTGAACTGTATCTGCAGAAATTGTCTTCTACTTCTCTCTGTGGCTTCTTAATTGCCTAGCAAAATACCTGGCTTCTGGCAGGTGCTGAAAATTATTTTTTGTATTAAATTGAATGAAATTCTAATGAGATCTATGCCCATTACAATGTAAATGATAGTACACTTAATAGGCTAATATATAACTAACTATATCGTATCTACTATAAAATGCCATAAAAGATCGTGTTACAGGCTTTAGACTCAGGCAAAATAAAATAAAAATATTTTCTCTATCACTTAAATTATTTGAATACATTAGCCTCTCTTTTTTTTTGACTATCTCATCTCTTAAATTGGAATATTTGTATCTTTCTCAAAAGGTGATTGTTAGATAATCCTAACAATATTTACAATACTATCTTAAATAAGATAATACCTGTAAGCAGCTCAGCATCATGCCACAAAACTATTATTTTTATTATATCAGGTATAGGGATGTATACACAGCAACTACTATCTTCAAGAATTTTTCAGTCTGCTTGAGAAGGCAGAGAAAAAAACAGATAATTAGAATTCATTGTGACAGAGGTGTGCCTAAGTAGTTTCCCCATAACAAGCATCTTCCTTTGAGCCACCAGTTTCATGTACTCTTGCCAATGTAAGCTGATCATTAGTATCAGAAAATGTCTGCTTTTATACCCAACAGATTAACAGCAGCCTAAACTTTCAAGCTGGGGAGCTGTGTAGAGGTTCTGAGTTTATATTAGCATCAAATGAGTGTGACATATAATCCCATGGTCAGAGAAAGCCATTTCTCCCAGCACTTTAATGTACTTTATGGGCATGAAAAATCATAGAAGTGTTTCAGTCAGCAGTTCAAGAGTCAGACATATATATATATATATGGCTAACTGAAGGAAAGTGATAGAAATAAACTCATTAAGGATTTTAAAGCTCAGGCAGTATTTTATCCATCTCTAGTTTTACAGATGATGAAACTGTAACCCTTAAAAGGAAAATGACGTGCCCAAAGTCAGCCAGCTTTTAGGTGGGAAAGCTGAGACTCTGAGGATACATTATATAGATTTATAAAATGTCTTGATATAACACTTACACCTTTAGACCATTAACCTTAAGACTTTAAGGTTGTCACACTTATTACACCTAAGTCACCCCTAGTAGATAGTCCTCTATTCTATATGTGATTTATCACATATAGTCATGGGACACTCACCACTGGTCTAGATGTCTTTCACTATTAGACAGCTTTAAAAGTTGAAAAGTTATCTTTCACTTATTTAACTGTTTCCCATTTCTGCCTACTTATGAGCAATACACAAATGTTATACTGCTGTTCAAAATAACACTGTGAGCCAAGAAAGGAAGGGAAATTTTCAGGTGTCAAAGATGAATGCGTAGCTACAAAGTGACTAGGAGTAGTAATCTTATTTCAAATATAACACAAAGACAAAGCCATCATGGCTCCTAGCATTTTAAAGTTCACGAAGAGACCAGGATCATACTGGCTGGTGACTTTCTAAGTAGGCTTCCTTCAAAAACTAGAAATCTGCAAGATCATCATCATCATCATCCTAGAAAAACTTAGCCAAAATAGGCTAAGGATATAGTTACCTGCCCTGTCTTTGGGTATAAAAATAATTATTTGGGGCAGGGACCATGTTGGAAACCTTCAGCTTTTGCTGAATGAAGATATAGGGTATGAATTTCACTCACCATTCAATGTTGATAACAAAGAAAGAAACATTGAAAACAAAATTGCCATGTAACCAGTGAGCCCCGTAGGCCTGAGTAAAGACCACTAGAAAACTATACTTCAGTGTGGAAGAGATGACTATTAAAAATAATTTTAAAGGCACAAATTCCACCACATACACAGTTGTGAGAAACAGCCAGAGGATACAACAAATAGGTAAACTACTCTCTAGGTAGCAGGGAATATGGATTTATCTGATAGAAACTTGAAGTGTGTGTGAATTTTGACAAAGAAAAGAATAAAAAAGATAATCTAGAAATTATTAAGATTTCAAAGAGAATAGACCTAAGAAATAAATTTGTGGATGGGCCAAATAGAAATCTTTCTTAGGAATGATACATAGAATTGTCAAAATGAAAACTAAACGGAGCAAATAAACACTATATTTGCTGATAGCTTTGGAAACAAAGTTACCAACAAGTACACATGGATAAACCATAAAATTTCCTCCTAAATAATTTCTGGATTGTGTAAAAATCATGGTATCTTTGGGTCAAAAGGTACAGTAAGTTCATATTGCAAACCCCCTTGGTTTCAAATATTTAGCAACACATTTTTATATATTAGATGGATAGATGAAGATAAAGCAAATAAGACCATATGACATAACCAGAGTAATAAAAACAACATGAACTCTCAGTGGGTGAGACACAGAGAGGTATATAAAGTGTTTAGCAGTAAAAGAGCTATAATGAATTCTGTGGTCTGGATTGAAAAGCAAATAGTAGTAACTAAAGGCTTGGCTCTTGCAGGTTTACAAGTAATCAGAGAGTTCCATGTAAGTTGGGTGCTTGGAGCTAGTCTTGTTACTTGGTATCAGAAATAGATTGTGAGATTCTTTTTTATCTGAGGAGGCTGAATGTAATAGTTACATATTACAGCCAGGGCTACAGTTTCTATAAAGTCTTGAACTTGAGAGGTGAAGGAAGAATAAGAAATACAGTCTTGAGAATAAGAACAGAATCAAATCGTTTGCTGGCTGAATGACTGGGTGTGCAGGGTTCCTCTATTGTTGCAGGGTTAGACTTGGGGAATCTTACTATAAATGTGGCTCTAGATTGATGGGTTAGAAGATGTCAGTGGAAACTGCTAGACAGTGAGAGGTGAGGACAAATGGAAAGTAGAAACATCTCCCTTAAAAGGAACCTGGAATCCCTAATTCTAATTGCATGAAGGTATTTAATGATAAGAAATACAGCAAAGAAAATCAACAATTAGGTCATTAATTCACTCTACAAGGTATTCATTTTGTTTAGCCGTTTTAAAAAGGCTTTCTTTTTCTTTTTCTTTTCTGAGACAGGGTCTCACTCTGTCACCCAGGCTGGAGTGCAATGATACAATGATGGCTCATGCAGCCCTGACCTCCTGGGCTCATGGGATCCTCCCACCTCAGCCTCCCGAGTAGCTGAGACTATAGGCATGTGCCACCACATCCAGCTAATTTTTAATTTTTTGTAGAGACAAGGTTTCGCCATGTTGCCCAGGTTGGTCTTGAACTCCTGGGCTAAAGAGATTCTGCAGCCTTGGCCTCCCAAAGTGCTCGGATTATAGGTGTGAGCCACTGCATTTGGCCAGTTTTACAAATACTTTTAAATAAGCATATTATTTAGTTCTAATTATTTCTTATGGCACTAATAAGTTCATTCTAAATGGAACTATATAAAAAAAGATGTTAAAAAAGTGATAGATGATAGATTGGGAGGATTCAATTTATGTCTAATAGAAGTTCTAGAAGAAGAAAATAGAAAGGATGTCAATTGAGCAATATTTGAAGAGAGTGTGATATTGGTGAATAATTATTTAGAATTGAAGAAAGACATAAATCACGAAGTTTAAATATATAACAACAGCCAAAAAACACAAATAAGATAAATAAAAATGCAAATACAAGCTGGGTTCCCTGTTCAGAGTTTCACAAAGCTGTAGTTAAGATGCTGGCCAGAGCTGGGGTTTTACCCAGGATCAAAGTTCTTTCAAGCTCAACGGTCATTGTCAGAATTCAGGGTCTTGCTATTACAGGGGTCTTCTCTCTTTTTTTGCTAGCTGTCAGCTACACGTTGTTCTCAGCTCTTGGAGGGCACACTTTACTTTGCCACATTGCCTACTCTGCAACATGACAGTTTGCTCCTTCCAAATCGGCAGTAGAGTTTTGCATCGTCACAGCCACTTCTTTCAGGAAGGGTCCTGTTCCTTTTAAGGGTTTAACTGATTAGGTTAAGTCTCGGCAGGATAATCTCCCCTTTGTCTAACTCAGAGTTAACTGATTTAGGACCTTACTGACATGTAGAATCCCTTAACCTTTGTCATATAACAGAATCTAATGCTAGGAGTTAAATCATCATATTCACAGTGCTGTCAGTACTCAAGTGGTGGTGGTAGTGGTGGGTTACAGAGATCATATACACCAGGCAGTGAAGGGGCCACCCTAGAATCCTGCCTACCACAGCTAGGGGGACTCCAACATCTGTTTGTTGGAAGATCTGGAGTTCCTCAAGCATCACTCTTTAGGTCATCTCTTCATATGGTCTCTTCATTGTGACCTCAAGGTTGCTGTTTTGTTTTTTTTTTAAATAGCAGCTGAAAATTTTCTGAATGAGGGTCCCAAGAGAAGCACACAGAAACTACATGGGCTATTTTTATCTTATCTGTAAAATTATTTCTAGAGAAAATAATTTAAACATTGACTCAAGAAAAAGTTGAAAAAGGGAATAAGCCAAGAAAATATTAAAAATTTCATTGGTAATCAAAACTATACTATCAAGACATCCCAGAAAAAATATATAAAGTCTAGATAATTTTATAAATGACTTCCTTTTAAACTTAAAGAAATAGATCTCACAGACATAGTTTCAGAGAGCAAAGAGGGAAAGCTGGTGATTTATTTTCTTGAGATAATATAAAATGAAAACAGAAGAAAACTTTTTAACTTGATAAAATATATCTATGAAATCTTTACAAAAATTACATTAAAGGATAAATATTAGGAGGATTATTATTAATGTCAGGAAAAAGATGAGGTTTCTATGATACCTGCTTAAACTCAACATTATAAGGAAGTATCAGGTCATGTACTATTAAAGATAATAATCTGATTGATTGAGAATTGGGAGGAAATAAATACAGTGTTCATTACTTTTTTAAGAACTGCAGTTTTCAAACTATAAAAACTTATGAAGTAAACAAATAAGGTGGTTGGTACAAGGGCATCATCATTGTTCATAAGAAATTACTCAACACTGAGTACGTGCTAGATGCTACTGAAGCTGATCTCCATGGATTAATGCATTTCATCCTCTGTGGAACTGAGAGCTGTTTCTAGCCAACAACTAACAGGAAAGTGGGAACTTCAATCCTAGAACTCCGAGGAAATGAATTCTGTAAACAACCTAAATAATCTTGAAAAAACTTACAAGTGATTTGACTTGAGGAATTAGAGCTAGAATGGCCTTTGAAAACGTATAACAATCTGCTTATTTAACAGAGGATAAACCAAGATTGAGCCATGTAAAGAAGCCACTGGTCACCAGCCAGTGGGTGGCAGAGCCAGGCAATACATTCCACACTGTTGGGCTGTCATTGTTTTGTGCTTTTGGCATTATTGTGGCATAGAATCCAATTTTCGTAGTTATAAAACAAAATGAAAGAGATATACAATCTCTCAGAGTACCTCTAGTTTAATATTTGAGGATTTTTTAATAAATACAAACAGTATTTTCCTTTTCTCAATCCACTAAAACAGTCTCCCTTTCTGTATCTGGAGCACTTACGCATCAGTATCCTTTTATGTATCTACAGAGCAGTATGTAGGCTAGGTAGAGGACAAGTAGTGATGCTTTGAAGTAAACAAATAAGATTTTCCCTTGTGTAAACAATTCCAGATGGATCTCAGCAAAACAGCTTGAAAGGGCAGCCTTATAGAATCACATCGCTGCAGCAAGAACAAGCACTCGGTAATGGGGCAGGGTTTATTTGCCTGCACACTGCATTTGCTTTCGGTTAGATGGAAAGGCAAAGCTTCTGCCAGACCCACAGAAAGACACTCTGCTTCTGTTTATGTCTTAGTCCCCTAGGTAGTAGGTTAATGTTGGGGGTGACAGATGAAATGCTTTGGTTTGTCATTTATACCACTGTGCACAGATGGTTCTTAGGCATCTATATGATTTTTTCAATACTATTTACTGCATTTGCATCCTGTCCCAGGAGACCAGGTGTAAAATCCAGCACTAAGCAGTTTTTGCTAGCTGTGAATTGCATTGAGCCAAAGGAGCTATGTGGCTGGACTTTGGAATTTGAAATAATGTCATTACTTATACTATGAAATTTAACTGCCTGTAAACCAAAGTTCTAAAATATGCTCTAAAGAGAAATCTTCTCGTTTTAAAAGATATTATTAATTTGGGTTATTACTTAAGAAATTGATTTTTTTTCCTGGTATAAACATGGACGTTTAAAAAATTTACTTTTTTATTTGTTAATATAATTTATTATTATTATTTTTCTGAGACACGGTCTTCCACTGTCACCCATGCTGGAGTGCAGTGGTGCAACATGGCTCACTGAAGTCTTGATAAATAGAAGCTATAAAATAGAACCAATGGAAATTCCAGGACTAAATAAGATAAACATACACTTCATCTTGTGGTGCGGATAGGCCCACATTGTAATGGACCTCTTGGGCCTAAATAATCCTCTAGACAGCCTCAGCTTCCTGAGTAGCTAGGACTATAGCTGCACATCATCATGCTGGCTAAATTTTAAATTTTTGCTAGAGACAAAGTCTCACTTTGTTGCCCAGGCTAGTCTTGAACTCCTAGACTCAAATGATTCCCCTACCTGAGCATTCCAGTGCTCATGTAATTTTTGAGTACTGTGTTTTAATTAAATTTAACAGATATTTATTGACACTATGTATAGGGATTGCTACAGATGCAACGGTAGTTAAATTGCAGTTACTACTGTCAAGTAGTCCATAGTCCAGAGGAAAGAATATGGCATGAATTGAAAAACTACATAAAAAATGCAAGATGTGCCTCTTTGGAAGGTTAGAGGAAGAAGTGATCATCAGTTGGGAGAGATCATACATGATTTTAGGTTGAGTTGGTGTTATGTTTGCTTAACCATAAAGAAAGGCAAGAATTTCAACAGATAGAATGTAAGATGATCTTTTCACACATGAAAATCTTCTTGATGTCGGAAGGTATAAACTGCATATAATACAGAGCAAGAAGTGACAAATAAGTCTGTACAGCTAAAGCTGAGTTCTGTGCCTTCACAGTGTTTTAAATTTTTTAACATTCATTGCATGTGAACCATTAATCTTTCAAATAGAGTTATGTCCCACATTTACAGAGAATGTAGCCAAGACACAGATAATGATACCAGCTAACAGTTACTGGGGCATCATGTGCCAGGCACTATCTTAAGATGCCTTCCAGAGTTCTCTTAATCTGTAAAACAACCCTATGAAGTTGTATTATATTAACCCCACTTTACTGGTAGGAAACTGAGCTACGGAGGTTAAAAAACTTATCCATAGTTACAGAACTGCTAAGGATAAAGCTTGGATTTGAACCAGCTTAGATGAATTAACTACTTCATTATAGAAATTACTCATCTGAGCTCACATATGTTATAGAATGTAGACTTATGCACTGATTTTCCAGTCCATGTTGTGTGTGTTCTTTAAGACTTTCCAGTTATAAAGTGACAAGTGAAAAAAAAAAGATGAGGTAAAGTTTAGAATTAATTAGGTAAACAATAATCAGTTAAAATGTTTGAGCAGATACTTAAAACTAATGTTCAGCCTCGATTGAAAGGAGAGAGAAGCTATAAGAGAGAGAATTTAGAAAGCAATTGCAAAGTTCAGGCTTTCGTGTATGAGGTCTGTATTAGTATCTTTCTAGAGCTCTTGGCATGGTGAGGCTACAGGTAGGTGGCTCCTGAAAGGTCATGAAGTTTCCTTGAAGGAGTTTGCTCTTTATTCATAAAGAAATTCCTCAGGCCCAAGTTGAGCATAACTTGAGGGATCTTCATGTGATTGGTTCCATTTTGACTCATTTGGGTATTCAAATTTGTTTCCTTTGTCTGTTTTAAAGAGATGAATAAGGCAAGATTCTACTTCTTCTAATGGCCAAATGAGCTTATACCAGGCTTACTTTCACATAGACAACAACTGTAAACTGGGCAAAATACGAAAAGTAACTTTGTAAGAGATCTGGAGAGTGAACCTGAGGCGAACTGAAAGTTGGAGAAAGAGGTATTCATGGAGGAAGTGTGCTAGTATTTGAAACTGAAGGCAGTGCCACGTGTAAAGACTACAACTCAATAACTTCAGACTTTTCGACCTGAACAATCAGAGGATGGAGTTTAGCATGTTTACAAATCTGGATAGCAAGGGTAGAATCCCAGAAAATATAAAGAGAGAGGAGGACCTCTAAGTCAGTGTATAAATTTTGCTCAAATTTCTGGTTAACCTCTGAACCACACATGTGTGGGTAGACTCTAAGCCCTGTTGAGACAAAATAAAACAAAACAAAAAAGAAACAAAAACTGGGTTAAGTTGAGCTACTGTTAAGGAGACAAAGTTTGCAGTTTATGTCCAACCAAGTAATCACCTACCATGGAATAATATTATCATTCTTTTGAAGAATAAATATGACTCATTCTTAAGAGAATAAATAATCAATGGAAGCTAAATCTGAGATGGCCTAAATGTTAGAATAAGCAGATAAATACTTCAAGGCAATTAATACACTATGCTTAGTGAGATATAGGAAAATGCACTCATAATAAATGAAAGATAAGACATAACACTGGAGAAATAAAAGCTATAATATAAAACCAATGGAAATTCTAGGACTAAATAGGGTGAACATGCACTTCATCTTGTAGTGGGGATGTGTCCTCAATGTGATAAAACTCAGAGCCAAATAGACCTGAGAATTATAATTTGAGAAATACCCAGAAGATGCCATGACTGTGAAAACTTTTCCAACCCACTCCAAAATGCCAGAAGGGCAAGTCGGACAAAGTTTTAACCAGATTTCAGTGGTTGAAGAAAGTCTTTAAAAGTGTTTCTCCATGAAATAAACTAATAGGAATTGCATGATTAGAAAATAACCCTTTAAAAAGCTGTTGTCCTTTGCACTATATTCTGAAAGTAAAGACTTGTTGCTGGGATAAAATGAGAGGGAGAAAAAACAATGAGATGTAACACCAGTGAGATGAAGACTTCAGAGTGAAAATACTCCACTTTTGCCTGTTGTCTCCCTCGTCCCTCACCTAGAAGAAAATCCAAGCATGTTATCTTTAGGATATGTTCACTTGCTTATCTCATTTAATCAGCTATGTTTCTTATACTGTCAGGAATAATTTTAGAATACTTAAAATAGCACATATAAATAACATGAATACATATTAATACAGATTTTAAAATTATATCAAGAAATAAAACATCATAATTACTGAAAAATCCTGTGATACAATGATTACCAAATGGAATATTCTATGTTACTTTGACAAAAATTTAAAGAAAATATTTATGTGCAATATAAGTGACTCAATAATTATTTCTCAGTAATTAAAATGTTAATTATGAAGAATATGCATTGATATGGAAAATACTTCTGCTATGATTGACAAAATCAAATTAATAAAATTATGGTAGGTTTTTCTTTATGTAATTATTATGTTTATACAATAAATAAACTTTAAAATGGCTTTGCCCTTTGGCAACTAAGAATAAAAGGAAAACAGGATTGGGTTTTACTTTGCTCATTAGATGAATATTAATCTCTATATAAAAGAAAACCATTAAAAACATAAGAGTTTTGGAATTACTTGAGGCTTGGAGAAGCTCTAAGATTTTGGGTGTGGATCTGAGGCTACCCAGGTGCCCTAGTAAAGAACATAGGTTTGGGAGCTCTGTCTATCCCTATTCCATCAACCCAGAGCAAACCAGATAATAACCTGAAGATGGGCTAGGCCACATTAACTGTCTTGTTATTGGATCATGCTAATGAGACCTAGACATTACGATGTTTTCCAAGACATTCTTTAAGAATAATTTTCAACTCACAAGCTACCTTAGAACAGAAGCAATTTAAATTACAGTTCAATCAATAATGCAAATATAGTGTTCCTTCAAGCCCAGGAGTAGGAAAATAACTCATTCTAAATGATTTCCTGAGTTTCAGATAAAATTTGCAGATTTTTGCAGTTCTTGGAGAAAGTGAGGGGGTAGCAAGTCCTCTGTTAAGTTTTTATCTTCTTGGGAAATGCGTGTAAGTCCAAAAGGCAATGCCATACTCATAATTCAGTTGGTAACTTTCCTGGTATAAGGGAGAGGCCAAAGGGACTGAACAAAACCCCTGAAGACACAGGGACTGAATTATGCCTTTATGCTAGTTTGGTTCATGTCTGTGATGGTTAATTTTGCTAGTCAACTTGATTGGTCAATGGGGTTCCTAGATATTTGGTTAAATATTATTTCTGGGTGTGTCTGTGAGGGTATTTCAGATGAGATCAGCATCTGAATCAGAAAACTATGTAAAGCAGCTCACTCTCACCAACATGAGTGGGTGTCATCGATTCTTTGAGGGCGTAGATAGAACAAAAAGGTGGGGGAAGGAAGAATTTACTCTCTCAGTCTGACTACGGAACTGGGATATCTCCTCTTGCCCTCAGACTAAGACTTTCACAATCAGCAGTCCTGGTTCTCAGGCCTCTGGACTCAGACTGGAACTATACTGGCTTTCCTGGGTATCCAGCTTGCAGATGGCAGATGGTGGAAGTTTTCAGCCACTATGATCACATAAATCAATTACTTCTAATGAATCTCTCTCTCCCTTTCTCTCTCTCTCCCCCCCCACTGTCTCTCTCTCTCTCTCTCTCTGTGTATGTTTGTATAGACAGACAGACAGACAGATACATACATATTCTCCTGTTTGTTCTGTTTCTCTGGAGAATCATGACCAATGCAGTTGACCCTTGAACAATATGGGCTTTGTATCACTCAAGGTTCTCTAGAGGGACAGGACTAATAGGATAGATGTATACATAAAAGAAAGTTTCTTAAGGACTATTGACTCACAGGATCACAAGGTGAAGTCCCACAATAGGCCATCTGCAAGATGAGGAGCAAGGAAGCCAGTCTGAGCCCCAAAACCTCAAAAGTAGGGAAGCTGACATGCAGCCTTGTCTGTGGCCTAAGAGCCCCTGGCAAACCACTGGTTTAGTCCAATAGTCCAAAAGCTGAAGAACTTGGAGTCTGATGTTTGAGGGCAGGGAGCACCCAGCACAGGAGAAAGATGGAGGCCAGAAGACTCAGCCAGTCTAGTCCTTCCATGTTCCTCTGTCTGCTTTTATCTTAGCTGCACTGGCAGCAGATTAGATGGTGCCCACCCAGATTGAGGGTGGGTTTGTGTCTCCCCGTTCACTGACTCAAAAGTTGACCTTCTTTGGTGACACCCTCACAGACACACCCAGGAACAGTACCTTGCATCCTTCAATTCAATCAAGTTGACACTCAATATTAACCATTACAGGTTTGAACTGCGTGGTTCCACTTATTTGCAGAGGTTTTTTCCGACCAAATGCGGATCCAAAATACTATATTCTAGGGATGCAAAATTCATGCACAGGGAGGGCCAACTTTTCATTTACACAGGTTCCAGAGGGCTGACTGTGGGGCTTTGAGTGTGTGCAGATTTGAGTCTATGTAGGTGGTCCTGGTACCAATCTCCTGAGTATATTGAGGGACAACTGTACAATTTTCTTATAGACTACCTGAATTTTAAGGCTTTTCTGTGATTCTGTGTCAGAGAAGTCTCTCTCTTCTCCCAATTTTTACGGTCTTCTTATGGCACTTATCATGTTCTGGTTTCTATTATTGTTATTTGAGGCAATATAAAATAGCCATTGATTTTGATGTTAGATAGGTTTGGTATGAAATTCCAGTTCTCTGACCAATATTTACATAACATCAGATTAGCTTTCTTAAATTCTTTAAGCCTCCTATTTTTCATTAATAAAATAGAGATAACCGTACCAAACTCATATGTTCTTCTGAGGATTATGTGAGATAAAACATGTAAAGTGTTAGCACAAATATGAAAAATAATAAATGCTCAGTAAATTATAGCAGCATATGCTCTCATCATCTCTTTTGTTAAATTTCAGCCTCTTAAGAGTGAACTCCATGTTAATCTGTTTCTGCACTATAAAGTCAAAGAAGTTAAGAAATAATGCCAACACGGTTTCTGGAGAGAGAAGATTCCTGAATTATAAGCACAGGGTATATAGATAAAGCACTTGTTAATTACCCTCTACCAAGTCTAGTCTCTCTGTCTAAGTGAATACTGATTATGGAGAAGTTCTCGACCTTTCCTGTTGGTTCGTTGGTTTGCTTGCTTCTTGCGTTTTGCTCTGGTACGTCTGATAGATGATGTTGTGCAATACCTAAGAAGTTGCTCTTTGTCTTCCACATGAGATAGTAGGCAGAAAGGCAAGAAAGTGTGACTGAAGTTATTAAAAGGGAAGCTTTATATCTGTTCCAATTTTTAAAGAAAAGACACACCATTAAAAAAAAAAAACTCTCACACTTTAGCTATTACTGTACCCAAATTATTTATAATAGACTCCACAACTGATGCAAATCATGAACATGTACCATGACTCAGCAGTTGAAAGAGGTTTTAATGTTTATATTTTTCAGAGATCAACTTTATTTGACCTAAGTGAGGGGGATTTTCAGTTCCTTAATTCCTTTCTGTTATCTTTTTAGAGTTTTGATTATCCCATAACATATTTTCCTTTAAAATTTTGTATTCTTATAATGACATCTGAGGTTGTTTTCTGTATAGTTAACATACTTTGGTTAATTCCAAATTTTTACAATACCTATTTTCATTTTTTATGTGTTTCTCACATATGTTTATAATTGCTTAAATCAGTCAACTCTTGTTTATGTTCATTTTCCTAAAAGAAAAACCTATTTGGTTTCTAGACTTGTCACTCATGGTTTCTTACACAATACCCTTTATATTTACAGTATTTAAGTCAACAGATGGAAGATTGTCATGGAAGGTAAATCAGACAGTGAGATAATTCACTGGAGACTCGCATCCAGGCCTATGTATTGTTCCCTCTATATAACTGAGCTGTATTTCTATTTAGTTAAGGGCAATAATTTTTTTTTAAACTCCAGAAAAATTCAGAATTTCAACAAAATTTGTTAACTTTTTTAGCCTTGAAGATGTCTACTTACTTAATCACAATGGAAACTCTGCCTTCTTCTGCTTTCAAGGACACACCTGGTAACTCTAATTTCAAGGTGCCTGGAAAGATAGAATAATACAAGAACTGAGCCAGAAAATGATATTTCTTACAGTTTTTGGTGCATTCTTCTTTGGGGACAACTAAACAATGTACATCTCCTGAGAAGGTGACTTTGAAATTCAGCTCTGAAAAAAATGGCTCCAATTACTTAGATGCAGTGAGTGCATCTGGAGACTGCAATAGCTGCAGCATGAAGTACAAGAGTCTTCATTCTCTGGTGTAATAATCCTGGCTCTGAGGATCATGGATAATAATTTAATGATCTACCCATCGTGCCCATCTATATTGTTTCTGAGGAACAGGCTTTCTGCTGAAAGAAAAATCTGCCAAATTCAGATTATGGGTAAAACCATGGGAGATACAATTACCTCACAAATTTTCAGGGGCTTTTAAGAGTTACTCACTCTTAAAGTACTTCCATCCTTAGGTATCTCAAAATTCAGCTATTATAGAAGCAAAAATAAATGTCAGTTTTAATCTCCCAATCAGTGATTTCTCAAAATGAATCTAGCAAACTGTCCAACATCCATCTTACAATGTGCCTGCGAGGAAGAAACGAGCAAAAAAGATGGAAACCCCAGAAAGGTAGATGAGTAATGATGATTGCATCTTTCCAATTTATCTTCTCTCTCACAAAATAAATGCTGGAATTTGAGACTACTGTGGAGCTGTTTGTTAGTGATGACAACTGTATGAGCTTGGTTGGAAAATGTGTTCTCTCCTGAGTTGTTGAGTCATGTGAGGCCACTTGCAATTTTTTTCCTCCTAAAAATGACAAAGAGTGATCATTTAATTTCTGAAGTCTAATGGCCACAAAGCTATTTTTGCCCAGATTCCTTTCTTTTTAAAATAAGCAATTCTTCCTAGATTCCCTTCATTTCAGGTACACATCTCAAGACATAATTTCAAAGAATATGTGTTGAGAGCTGAAATGTTAAACATAGAACAACAACTAGAACTTCTAAAAAATAGTTTATTTATTCAAAATACTTATTAAACATCTTTTATGTGAAGTATCATGCTAAAAAGGTGGAGGTGGAGGTGACAAATATGCAACATATTTCTGTATTCAAGGAGTTTTTCATTCTATGAGGGAAGTCGACATGTAAAAAATAATGAAGAAACAAAAAAGAAACAACTTCCAGAAGAGAGTCAGAAGCAGCATCATATTATAATGAGTAGCCATTTTAAGTAATTAGTGAGGACAATATGGTTATATATATATAATATATATATATAATATATATATATATATTAGTTTGGTTATATATACATAATGTATATATTTGTTTATAAACAGCAAATAAATATTTTTGTAATTAACCAGTCCCCACTTACATCTGGAATTCTAATCAAGGACACACATGGAACAACAATTATTCTCATCAGTAAGCCTCTAACCTCTACCCTCTACCCCATATGTAGACCTTGGGGTAAAACCAAAGCTTTGCTAGTTTTCATGCTGCATGCCAGAAATCAGTTTTCCTGGTGAATCTGGTATACTCTTAGTATGATTAGTAGATTTCATACACATTCATGCATGACGTCTAAGAATATAGTAAGACCACTATTCTCACTTTTTTTTTTGAGACAAACTCTGTCGCCACACTGGAGAGCAATGATATGATCTCTGCTCAGTGCAACCTCCACCTCCTGGGTTCAAGTGATTCTCCTGCCTCAGCCTCCAAAGTAGCTGGTATTATAGGCACCTGCCACCACACCCATCTAATTTTTGTATTTTTAGTACAGATGAGGTTTCACCATGTTGGTCAGGCTGCTTGAACTCCTGAGCTCAGACGATCCAACCACCTAGGCCTCCCAAAGTACTGGAATTACAGGCATGAGCCACTGCATCTGGCCCAAAGCCACCATTCTTAATCAAAGAAATCCCCCAAAATCTAATAGCTAGCTGTAAACTCTGATTTCTGCAAGCCCAGTGAAAACTGTAGGGGTAGCAACTCTAAAGACAACAGAATCCTGCTTCTAGAATCTTGATATGGCTATATCCAGTGAATTTTTCTTGCACGATGGCATTTTAATAGCTGAAAGAATGAGAAGCTGTATTTTTTTAAGCCCTAGTACAGATTGCATAATTTATATTGTGCTAATTTGCTAAAAAGTGTTTAATTAATAAATGTCACTGTGTAGGCAAAATTTGTCTGAGATTTGCTCTCTTTATAACTTAATAACAAGGTTGTGGAGGAGAGCTAACCAAACTCTAACTTCTTTAGCAACTACTGTTACCTACCAAAAGACCTTGGGCTTGGGCATGACAAATAGGCTGAAGACAGTTCAAAAAAGCATCTCTACAGTTTGAAAGAGAGAATAATTAAGCATGGGAGTGGAGAATATATCTAGGTACCAGTAAATACTATAGTTCATAAGTGTGTCCCCTTTTTGGTATTGAGCCTATCCAAGATAAATGTTTTTTTTCCACCTCTTGAGCTGTTTTTTTCAAAAATGAAGAGTTATTTTCTGGCAGATGTAACTATATCTTACAGGGTCATCCACCTTGGCTATTTTCCTTGTTGCGTGTAATATAGTCAGTGTTTCACTGGAGAGAACATGGAGTCCAGAAAGAGAAGACACCTGAATGTGACATTGAGCTAATTGATTTTTGCATTAATTTACATTTTTATATATTTGTTTTTATGCATTAGACTTCTAAACAGGTTTTATAATTTGATTTGCAAATTCATGCCTTTAGATAGCTATCATTTAGCTATCTAAAATCATTCATTATTATGACTTCCATAGAATTACAAAAGGCAAGAAAGAAAATGTGTATTCAATCTTAGTATGTTATAAGAAGAGTTGGGGTGTCTGAAAATAATGAAGGAAATGTGTAGCTATTAGGGCTATATTCATAGTGCATGGGAACAAATGGTCAACGTTTTAGATGGCTATGAGAGGCAATGGGAGTAGTATCTCTGGATGGTGGTAACTGGGCATGTCTGTTTCCTTCCCTTCCTGGAAAGGGCTTTTGTAGGTAATTTACTAACAGTTCTTTATCAATGCCTCATTAAATAGGTAATCTGTGTCCAGATTTGAAGTGTCATTTTCAGAAGGATTTCATGAACTTGGAGAGTTTCCAACAAGAAAAATCTGAAATAAAATGGAAAATTGGAGACTAGGATTCATGCCATTAGTACATCTAAGTTTAAAAGAGTTATTAAAACCCATTGTCGAAAAGTTTGGTCAAAGTTTTTGTTTTTCAACCTTGCCTGCATCTTAGAATTATGTAGAAAAGATTTAAAAAATACTGATCCCCCAGGCCACATACAAGATGAATTACATATGCATCTCTGAAAGTGGGCCCCAGGCATCAGTATTTTAATAAATGTCCAGGAAATTTCAGCATATCGACATTGAGAAATCACTGGTCCAAATGATAGCAAAAGTGTTGTCAAATTATCTGACAATTTAATTGGCAAAGACATTTATGAAAATTTAAAATAATTAAAAAATAAAACTTATGGCTGTTGAAAGTTGTCTTAAAGGTGAGATTGTTCAATCACTATAACCAATGATACAGACATAACTGGGGCTTTATTTAAACAATGTTTGAAAAAACATAAAGTAAGTCATTATGAAACTTTTCTGTACCAAGGATCCTAAAATTCAAGTCCATGTATTTCTGAAACCATCGATAAGAAATACTCTAGAAACATATTTTTATCCTTTGGTAGGAAGCAGAAAATGAAAGATGTAATCATAGAGACTGGAATATGGAGTCAACAGAGAGAAATACATGTTAGAAATGCATGAAATAAATATACCTGCCATCTTCTTCTAAGTCTTTAGCTATAAAGATTAAACTACTTTTCTCCTGCATTCCATTCTAAACTCAGCCAGTACAAAATAGAGGGATGCTTTATCATTGACTTTGACAGAAAACTGACATTGCTGGGAAATAATAAGAAAATAGTGGCTATGTGACCATGTCTTATTCTTTTGGCTTTCTCAACATTAATAAAGTGATATGAAATGTCCCAATATATTTATGGAAATAGTTTAAGAACAACTGGTCAGAAATATTTTCATAAATAGGCAATCAACTTTGACGTATTTTTCAATGAATTCTAACGAGCATTAGTACCATCTGTTACAGTGGATTCTGTGGCTTTGTTGTTTCTCAAAATTATAAAAGCTTCTAAGACTATAGGAACTTCTAAGACTATAGTACTTTTCTACTTGCTCACCCCATTTTATTTCATATTTTCAAAGAAGTAGAGTAGAATACACTACATCCAAGACCATCACTAATGAAACTTTTCCTAGAATAATTTGAACTTAATAGGTGCTTTCTTATTTCTCAGACGTAACAGATAGCATATTAAAGATCCCTAGTTAGTTAACATATAAAACAGGAGTTTCCTTAGCAATAACAACACAGTGTTTTTTTGTTGTTTTTTTCTTTTTATGATGATGTTTGGTTCCAAATTTTCCCCTGTCCAGCCTGAGAATAATACCATTGTGGTGTTCTGTCTCTTTTGGCTAGGATTCTTACATTCCTATTGAAAAGGAAGAAATGTTGATTATTTATCTAGGTAGGCACTGAAAGCCTGAATCATCCTAAATTTGTCTTGGATGACTTATCACTTCCTATTATTAAAAATATCCCAAGGTGTGACATGCAGAGCAAATGATACCTGTAAGCAGCTCATTAAAAAAGGTAGTTGGGCGTATAAAGTTTCCAAACTTCTCCATACAATATCTTCTTTAGAGATTCATAATTCACCTTCTGCAAAGACTACTGTTTGTGAAAATCTGATGTAAATCTATCCAGAGCAGACAGAATATGAACATGCTGGCTATAATAAGAATACTGTCTTGAACTTTTTAAGCATAAGAAATTGTGAGAAGAAAGACAAAAAATTACATACTATACACAGAGCTTTGAGAAGGTTTGTGTGAATATTACAGAAGTGAATTGCGCATGTGTATTGGTCCATTATTGCATCACTATTAAGAAATACCTGAGACTGGGTAATTTACAATGTAAAGAGGTTTAATTGACTCATGATTCTGCAGGCTGTACAGGAATCATGGTGGGTATCTCCTTGGCTTCTGTGAAGGCCTCAGGAAACTTACAATCATTATGGAAGGTGAAGAGTGGAGCAGGTATGTCACCTGGCCAGAGCAGGAGCAAGAGAGAGAGAGGGGAGTGCTACATACTTTTAAATGATCAGCTCTCAAGAGAACTCACTATCGTGAGGACAGTTCCAAGGGGGGTGGTGCTAAACCATGTATAAGAAACCCACCCTCATGATCCCTCTAGGCCCTACCTCCAACATTGGGGATTCGATTTCAATATGCGATTTGGACGGGGACACATCTCCAAACTGTATCAGCATGAATCCTTTTCTAACATAACATCTGATAGAGGGTATAAAATAAGTCTAGAAAACATGAAGAAGATTGTTAAATGGGCCACAAGAGAGGTACAGATAGAATGCTTTGAGTATTCTATGCTAGGACAAATTATTACCAGCTGGATATGGGGTGGACTTAGAAATCTTCATAGTACAATAGCATTAACTGAACTTTAGCTGATTTACTTGAACATGGAAGGAAAGCATGTTAGGGAGAGATGGATATATAGGTAAAGAGGCTGAAAGGTGTGGATCATGCTTGGAGCAGCATTCTATATTTGGGTAGGTGTAGGGTGGGAATAAATGGGAAAAGGCAAGAAAGAAGTCTGTTTAGATTCTGAAGGTCTTGAATTCCAGGCTCAGCAGTTAGCTTAGTAGATAGCTAATTAGTGATAATTAGCTGTAATTAATCATGTTTGTGCTGTGCGTCAATTAGGGATACGTGGTACCAATTTACCCCAATGGTCCTAATCACTAGAACATATTCACCTGGAACTTGAGAGCAGCATCCAATGAGAAGAAATGGGAGAACTAGACAAAGTTAATACTGTCCTCAGGTCTTTAGAAAAGGAGTCTAGAACAGAGCTTTATGTATAAAATAGAGCTTTATATATAAAGAACATACTTTATTGTGCATGCTTAGTACCTGGAATCCTTGTTAAAAAGCAGATTCTTACTCTGCCTCTGGAATGGAGTCTGAAACTCTTCAATTCGAGTAAGTTTTCAGATGCTAGTTGTTTTTTGTCGTTGTTTGCTTGATTGTTTGTTTGGCTTTGCTCATTTGTAGACCACATACTAAGTTGTAATTATTTTTAGATAAATGAGTTCCAAACTTGACTGCATATCAGAATCACTTATAGACCTTTAAAAGTCACCAACGCCTGGAGCCTACTTAGATTCTGATTTAACTGGGTATTGGTATCAGTATTTTAAAAAGTGCCCCCCCCAAAAAAAAAAAATCAGTGCATGGCCAGTGCTGAGAGCACTGCTCTGGGTTATGTCTAGAGTTGGTGTTTCCCAACCCTGAATACATATTAGAATCACTCAGGGAAGTTTTAAAAATACAAGTGCTCAGGCAACATGGCAGATCAATTAAATAAGACTCTCTAGGGGAGGATCCTGGGTATAGGTATGTTTCCAAAACTCCCCAGGTGGTTCTAATATGCCGCAAAGTTTAGAATTACCTAGAAAGATTTCAGATTTAAACAAAAAAATCTTTTCTGTCCTGGCTGAAGAGATCATTTCAGGGGAAGTCTAAGCCTTTAAAGCTGTTTAAGAGCCAGGTGCACATACTATTCCATTGTAAAATTATTGAAATTTAACAACCTGTGTGTAGCTTATCAGGCTACAAAGCCTGCAGTATCGGTTCAAACAAGGCCAGCTGCTTAGTGCCTTTGGTTTAGATGTGAAGAAATAAAATGGATTTATTTTTTTCTGGAGGAAAAGATGTTTAAAAATAAATACCTGTGGAGAGAAGATCCTATTATTTTGTTGAAAGTCAGCGCCCTTCAGTTCAGTGATCCCTTATAGGTGTGCATTGTTAATATGTGGCTACAAATATTCTCACTGAAAACCCAGAAAATAACTATAAAATCACTGTAGACTAGTGTTAAGAAAGTGGTATTTGGATTAGGAGAACATCATCTGGCAGCAGGAATGGTGGTGAGATGGGAGGGAACTCAGAAGGTTTGCCCTCGTTCTATTATTGATGCACTTTTGTGCATCTCAGTTTCATGGTATATCAAATGGGGGAAAATGGCAACTATATATAGGGTTGTGTAAGGACATATATTTCCACTTTGTTATAAACTTAAATGTGTAACACAAATATCAACAATTAAAGGAACATTATATTCAGTACCCTAGGAGTGATGATAAATAATACTGATGTTGTTCAATCCCTTTTTCCCCCTGTAATTGTTGCTCTCAAGTGTTCAGGTGCTTGATACTGGTATTTAAAACTGTTTAAGATTTGATGAACAGTTCTTAACATAAAATGATCATTTGGGAGGACATCAGGGATAAGAGAAAAATTAAAAACAATTTCCATCCTGAACCAGCCTTATTTTATTTTTTTATACCACCTAAGATGGTTTTAATTTTAGGGGTATAAAATATCATTGTGTCATTTTTAGTAAAAAGTGAAAGTCATTATGTAGACATGGGTTAACAAGGTTAAATTTGTGTTATTTGTGCTGAACAGATAGATTAGAAATATAAGTCTTAAGTTGTTTATGGCCTTAGACTAGGAAGTCCATTGGGAATCAGAATTATTAATATCAAACATTAAAACTGTTTAAGATTGAGGTATCATTCTGGGCTCTCAGAGATTCTAAGTGGAATAAAAGCATGTTCTTGATCTTCATAATTGTGTACTGAGTTGTGATTTCAACTAGGTTAATTAGGTATAGAAAAGTCACCCATAGTATTGAATTTAGAGATAAAACAAAACATGGCAAAAACCATACAGATTTGTGATGAAGAGACTTCTTAATTTCATTTGTTTTTAACCTGGTACTTTTCTCATAGTACTAACTATAAGATTCTATTGATACCCAGAATTGGGGTGATACCAAATATAGTGCCACATACATTCAGATGACTTGATTCATTGATATACTCAGATATAGAGATATGAGAAAAGGCTCGAATGTTAGACTTCTGATCTATAATTTTTTAATAGCTGGAATCAAATAATATAATTTATGTTAAAATGCCTGATAATGTGTGTGACACTTATTATGCAACTATTTTGGTTTTCTTCCTCTTTAGCAATGTCAAGCAATTGTGGAGCTTTTTTTTAAAATGTTTAAAGAGTAGTTTATTAAACAGTAGGTATGACAGAATCCTAGTTGGATAACATTTTTATATTACAAAATGAAAAAGGTATGTATTATGTATGCAGAGAAAAAATAGTATAAGGAAATACACTAAAATTTTAATTGTGACCATCCTTTAGAGGCAATGTTGTAGGAATATTTTGTTCTTTGTTCGGCATAATTGTGTCAGTGACTTTTTCATAATAAAATATATTTCTTTTGAAATCAAAGTCAGAAAAAACTATCATGTGGAAATATATACCTAGAAATTTGGGTTTATTTTCAAAGAAAAATGTTGTGATGAGAGACTCCTTGCAACAATTTTTCACAGAAGCACAAGGTAGTGTGTTTCAGTTCCTCCTGAGGGAGAATCACAAAGTGTTTGCTCTTAGGCTCTTGATCTGAGCCCTGAGGAATCTTATTTTCAATTTTTTTTTATTATTATACTTTAACTTCTGGGGTACGTGTGCAGATCTTGCAGGATTGTTACATAGGTACACACATGCCATGGTGGTTTGCTGCCTTCATCCCCTGTCACCTACATTAGGTATTTCTCCTAATGTTATCCCTCCCCAATCTCCCCACCCCCTGCTATACCTCCCCTAGCCCCCTACCCCCCAAAAGACCCCAGTGTGTGATATTCCCCTCCCTGTGTCCATGTGTTCTCATTGTTCAACATCCACTTATGAATGAGAACATGCAGTGTTTGGTTTTCTGTTCTTGTGTCAGTTTGCTAAGAATGATGGTTTCCAGATTCATCCATGTTCCTGCAAAGGACATAAACTCATCCTATTTTATGGCTGCATAGTATTACATGGTGTATATGTGCCACATTTTCTTTATCCACTCTATCATTGATGGGCATTTTGGTTGGTTCCAAGTCTTTGCTATTGTAAACAGTGCTGCAATGAACATAAGTGTTCATGTGTCTTTAGAGTAGATAGATTTATAATCCTTTGGTTATATACCCAGTAACGGGATTGCTGGGTCAAGTGGTATTTCTATTTCTAGATCCTTGAGGAATCGCCACACTGTCTTCTGCAATGGTTGAACTAATTTACACTCCCACTAACAGTGTAAAAGCTTTTCTATTTCTCCACATCCTATCCAGAGTCTGTTGTCTCCAGATTTTTTAAATAATTGCCATTCTAACTGGCATGAGATGGTATCTGAATGTGGTTTTGATTTGCATTTCTCTAATGACCAGTGATGATGAGCATTCTTTCATATATTTGTTGGCTGCATAAATGTCTTCTTTTGAAAAGTTTCTGTTTGTATCTTTTGCCCACTTTTTGATGGGGTTGTTTGTTTTTTTCTTGTGAATTTATTTTACTTGTTTATAGATTCTGGATGTTAGCCCTTTGTCAGATGGATAGCTTGCAAAAATTTTTTCCCATTCTAGTGGTCGTTGATTCACTCTAATGATTGTTTCTTTTGCTGTACAGAATCTCTTAAGTTTAATTAGATGCCATTTGTCTATTTTGGCTTTTATTGCCATTGCTTTTGGTGTTTTAGTCATGAAGTCCTTGCCTATGGCTATGTCCTGAATGGTATTGCCTAGATTTTCTTCTAGGGTTTTTTTTATGGTGTTAGGTTTTATGTTTAAATCTTTAGTCCATCAAGAGTTAATTTTTGTGTAAGGTGTAAGGAAGGGGTCCAGGTTCAGCTTTCTGCACATAGCTAGCCAGTTTCCCCAACACCATTTATTAAACAGGGACTCCTTTTCCCATTGCTTGTTTTGGTCAGATTTATCAAGGATCAGATGGTTGTAGATGTGTGGCATTACTCGTGAGGCCTCTGTTCTGTTCCATTGGTCTTTATCTCTGTTTTGGTATCACTACCATGCTGTTTTCTTTACTGTAGCCTTGTAGTATAGTTTGAAGTCAGGTAGCATGTTGCCTTCAGCTTTGTTCTTTTTGCTTAGAATTGACTTGGCTATGTGGGCTCTCTTTTGGTTCCATATGAAGTTTAAGGTGGCGTTTTCCAGTTGTGTGAAGAAGGTCATTGAATCCATAAATTAGTTTGGGCAGTATGGCCATTTTCATGATATTAATTCTTCCTAATCATGAGCATGGAATGTTTTTCCATCTGTTTGTGTCCTCTCTTATTTCCTTGAGCAGTGTTTGCAGTTCTCCTTAAAGAGGTCCTTGACGTCCTTTGTTAATTGTATTCCTAGGTATTTTATTCTCTTTGTAGCAATTGTGAATGGGAGTTCACTCATGATTTGGCTCTCTGTTTGTCTGTTATTGGTGTATAGGAATGCTTGTGATTTTTGCACATCGATTTTGTATTGTGAGACTTTGCTGAAGTTGCTTATCATCTTATGGAGATTTTGGGCTGAGATAATGGGTCTTCTAAACAATTATGTCACCTGCAAATAGAGACAATTTGACTTCCTCTTTTCCTAATTGAATACCGTTTATTTCTTTTTCTTGCCTGATTGCTCTGGCTAGAACTTCCAATACTATATTGAGTAGGAGTGGTGAGAGAGGGCACCCTTGTCTAGTGCCAGTTTTCAAAAGGAATGCTTCCAGTTTTTGCCCATTCAGCATGATATTGGCTGTGGGTTTGTTGTAAATAGGTTTTATTATTTTGAGATATGTTCCATCAATATCTAGTTTGTTAAGAGTTTTTAGCATCAAGGACTGTTGAATTTTGTCAAAGGACTTCTCTGCATTTATTGAGTTAATCATGTGGTTTTTGTGTTTGGTTCTGTTGATGTGATGGATAACATTGATAGATTTGCGTATGTTGAACCAGCCTTGAATCCCCAGGATGAAGCCTACTTGATGGTGATGGATAAGCTTTTTGATGTGCTATTGCATTCAGTTTGCAAGTATTTTATTGAAGATTTTTTTCATCAATGTTCATCATGGATATTGGCCTGAGATTTTCTTTTTTAGTTGTATCATTGCCAGATTTTGGTATCAGGATGATGTTGGTCTAATTTTTTTTTTTTTTTTTTTTTTTGAGATGGAGTCTTGCTCTGTCATCCAGACTGGGGTACAGTGGCACATTCTTGGTTTACTGCAACCTCTGCCTTCCAGGTTCCAGTGATTCTCCAGTGTCATCCTCTCCGGTAGCTGGGACTACAGGTGCATGCCACCATAACCAGATAATTCTTGTATTTTTTTAAGTAGAGACGGGGTTTCACCATACTGGCCAGGTTGGTCTCAAACTCCTGACCTCATGATCCCCCTGCCTCATCCTTCCAAAGTGCTGGGATTACAGGTGTGGGCCACTGCGCCCAGCCTGCAATTGTGGAGCTTTTATTGTGTGCCAGGTAAAACTTATCCTTCACTGGAATAGGTTTGTGTGATATTTGTAAAAACTGCATGAGGAAGGTGTTGTCTATCTCATGAGGAAATTAGAGTACAGAAAATTTAAGTACTTGCCTATAGTTACTAAGCTAACAGATGACAGAGCTCAGACTCAACTCCAGGCAGTTTATCTTCAGAGTCCACTCTGATCTTCAGTGTCCACTGCTGTTCATAAACAAACTCTTCTTATTGTCTGATTCAAGCTCATTTATAATTTGATATTCAGTTAAAAATAAGAAATAATAGTTGTGCCTGGAATTGACTGAACAAAGAGAAATATGATATGCTGTTAATTAGACTGCCTATTCACCATGACCCACATGTCACCGTCTCTTTAATGAACTTCTTTGATAACCATCTACTGCCTCAAAAACACACTTATGGGCCATGGAGTCATAGACTCTTAGAATTATTACTCATGTATATTGCCCTGTGTATTCAGACATTCCACTCTGTGTTTCCCGACTCCCAGGCCCATATTTCACTAATGGTGAAAATGAGGTCCACAGAAAGAAATATGCTAAATCATGACTTAAACTGACCTATGGGAGCTTCTATCAGCTAGAAGTATTATAGCTTCTTCTTGGTCAAGAGTCATTTGCTGTGAGATCAAGTCCATATTCTGTGCTCTAATGAATCGTATCTGAAATCTCATACTCTTCGCTGTTTGGCCCGCTGAGAACATCAAATCTTGGGTAGCTCAAAAGGCTCTTAGAGTCCTCTTTTTGGTTTTCAATTCCTCACTCATTTGGCTTTTTCTAAATTCCTTGTGTCTAAGAAATGATGCATCCTTGGCTTCTTTCTTGGCTAGCATTTGGCATCACTTGTCTGCTTCTGACTTTTACTATCTCTATTCTACAAATTTTGTCAAATATTTATTGAGTTACTACTTGGGCGGTGTTAGTGCTAATTAACCAGAGATGAGTGAATGAAGATGTCTTAGCCCATATCCTCATAGAACTTGTAGCATAACAGGTTACATAGACAAGTAAATAGGAAGTTACAGCCTATAGAGGCAAACCTAAGAAGGCAGAGGTAGACCAAGGTGAGGTGAACTCACGGAGGTCTTCACAAGGGATTAAATCTCTGAACTGAAACATAAAGGAGGAATAGTAATTATCCAAGCTCCAAAAGTTCAGGGACAGACCTGTATAATTGATCTCTGGATACTGAAGACAGTGTTTGTCATATAATTAGAACTCAATAAATGTTTTTAAGAGAGGAATGCAAAGTAAAGAGGGTAACAAAGACTCCTTCCAAACTTTAGTCAAGCTTCTCTGAGCCATCTCTTTTTGACTATGCCTCATATTTTGGACCTGCTGTTGGCCTACTATACCATTTTCGCAAAGAGTCTTGCTAAGCTAGTTTATTAAGAATCCTCCCACTCTTGAGATTTGATTATATTGTCCTGTGTTTATCAAGAATCCCCCTGCCCTTGATATTTGATCAAGTTTTTCTTAGTAAGTTTTTATCCTTGACTTCTTCCTTATGCTTGTTTGCTATAAATTCCCAGTGGTCTTTGCTGTATTTGTAGTTGAGGTCAATCTCTTTGCTGTATTTCAATAGTCTCTTCTTTATTGCAGTAGTCTTGAATAAAATCTTTCTTACCATTTTAACAAATATCATAATAATTTTTTTCTAACAAGGCTGAACATGTTTAAAGGCAAGATATAAGAAACATCAATTCACTTACTTTCTTTCTGCTCTTTGCGAACTTTTTCTGCAGAAGAAGAGAAGACTTCCGACCTCACCGATTATTACAAAGATCAAAATAAATACTTTACAAAAATGGCATGTGTAAGATAGTAAAACAATTTTGACATATGATAAATACCAAATACATAGTAGATATTATCTTTTTTTCAACTACCATTTCCTCATGCTTTCAGTTATTCAAAATAAGCCTTGCCATCTTGGGATTTAGATAAGGTAAATGGAGCCCCTATACTTTCTGAAAATATGTACAAAATTATGTAAATGTCAGTATAAACATTTATTTTTACTTTGGGAGAAGATTTATAATTTTCATTGTATTTTCCAAATGTCTGCAACTTTAAAAATATTACAAACCACCATTATACTTATTTTCAGATAAAATATATCTACTTTCATAGTTCCGCATTGATAGTTTCCAAATACATTAATCATACCCAAATTTAGTTCTATACCTCATTTCTATATTGGCTACATTAAGATTCAAATGTATAACTTATAATTCTTGCATTTCTTTTATCTCAACATCTATCCCAATTTGGTTCTTTTTCCTAAAGACTTTTTCTCTCTATAATACTTCTTTATCTTCAGTCATGAGGCACATGCCTTGGAATATAGGTACGTACCTCTGTATGTAATCTGCTACTTTATTCCGAGTAGCAGTTCTGCATTTAAATGCCATGTTTTGCCAATTTTTTCTAGTCTCATTTTGGACCCTCTTCACTTTGTGCTGAGATTTCTTTAAGAGCCTCCTAACTGGTTTCCTGGCCCCTACCTGTTTTCCAGAGTTATCTCATTTTTCATGACATTACTATATTTTATCTTTAAAACGTTAGAAACAATTTTCCTGATGGTTCCTCTCCTTCTCAACTCTTTGTGAAGTGTCATCTCCAGATGGTCAAAGTATAGCCTCCTTGTATTTAATGAGAATTTCCTTCCACTCTCTTTTCCGCCTTTCCAAATCCTAGCTATCTTTCACGCTCTAGTTCAAGTCCTACCAGTTTCAAAGGAGATTTCCTTGATGACTATCTTTCACTGTTTTCCTTTTCTAGCTTCTTACTGAATGAATTATTTCATACTGTTTAGCACTTTGTAGTTCTCTGTGTGTGTATGTGTAAATGTATATGTGTGTGAGTACACTTACATGTGCAATGCTATGTCTTCCCAGGCATGTGAAGGGGACAGGACTTGTCTTACATTTCATACTCCTCCCACCAAACAGGCTCTTTTAAAAAGGTAACATATATTCAATCAATAAATGTAGCTGATAAGTAATCTTAACTATCACATAGGTAGGATTTGAAACTTAATTTCTTAATTGTTTTTGAAAGGTGTAGAACAATGTGGCTATAAATTTTACTTTCATAGAGTAATAATGTATTATGAAGTTATTTGACAAGCTGTCTATTCTCTTCCATATGAAAATATATACATAAACAAATAAGGTGTTTGTTATTTTTAAACAATGCCTTCCTCTAAGATGTTGTTTATGAAGAAGTTCCACATTAAATAAAAAATCACATTACTTTGTTGTTGTAAGTTATTACCCAACTCTGCAGTTTTTGGTATAGGTAAGCCAGTTCAACAAAGTTTAGCCATTTCTGGGCATTGCAAAGATCTTTGTCATTTGAAAACTTCCTTAAGTAGTTCTAAGAGATATACTTTCACACATGCATTGCAGGTTTTGAAGGTTGTTTTTCTCCCTGAAATGAATATACAAACATGTATAGGCTAAATGAAAGACAAAAATATGTAGACTATTTTTCTACTTCCCAATAAAAAAATGACTGAGTACATTTAAACTTTTAATGACATCTTATCTAAGACATGGTATAAAATTATTTAAGCAGTGAGCATTTGAGAATATTTGAAAGAAAACAATGAGCCAAAGTGGAAGAACGACAATAATAATTATTATTTATTCATTGTTTACTATGTGCCTAACTCTGATATACTCTTGATATCAGCTTTTGTTCATCAATTCCAAATTGAATTATTTAATAAATCATGTAAATAATAGGATATTGGAACTCGATAGGGACTTAGAGATCATCTAGTCCAACTTTCTAATGTCATGGGTAAGGAAACTAAAGTAGGAGTTAAATTGTCTAAGCTCACATGACAGTTTAAAGATAGTCTTAATGGAACTACATATCCAGTTTTCTTGACATTCCCCAATTGGTAATTCCATTTTAATCCTTGTTGTTGTGAAAGCATGAAATTTGCAAATGCAGAGATCTGATCCAATATCAATAATGATTAGTGATACAGCTGTGGATAAAATTTTAAGTGTTGTTATGGTGTCCCACCCAATGAATTGTGAGAGGTGGAGGGACAAATTCCCATGATGCCCAAGGCTAACGGAGCTTTCTGTCTGTTATGACTAAATTCTGGAGTTGGCTGAGCATAGAGTTGACACCGTTGAGTAATGAGTATCATATAAATTCATACCGAGTTTCTCTTTATTGTGCTTTTAGAAGGAGGTTATTCAACTAGGATAATTATGTAATATTGCATCGCTGCAGGCTATATTTTATGTTTAAGAATCCCACATAAAGGATAACGAATTTGCAGGATGTTCTTTCTGAATCACATAAGACAAAATTGTTCCAAGCCCCTATCAGTGAATTCTTTTAGTTTGTTTATTTTAGTAAGCAAATGATACAGATACATGTGAGCAAACACAACCAGTTAACTTTCACATCTACAAGTTGGTAGGGTTAGGTTGTATAGCAATGTTCTATCTGCTGTGGTTTGTTGCAATAAAGCTGATAAGCTTTGCCAGCTGTTATAGGTCTTATATTTACCCCTTTTTTCAAGAATAAATTATTTGTGTAATAAAAGAGTGCATTTTCTAAATGTTGAGGCTTATTTAAAACTTTATGGTATTTGACAGAAGAGTTTAATCAGTAATATAGCTTGATCCTTATTGCAGTAATTCTGCTAGGCAATAATAGGGGTTATTGCTCTTCATTGAGTACATTGACAATTTAAAAAGTGAAAGCTGTTAAATATGTAATTGTTACTCCATTACAGGCATTCTAACTTCTAATTCAGTGCTCCCAATAACAGATACACTACACCTACACATACACATACACACACACACGTATATACATGATTTAGTTCTATTATGAGCTTTAATGCTGGCTCTATTTGCACATAAATAATGATATAATTTATTTCGGTGTTCATATGTATAAAAACACTATGAACATCTTTCCACATACAAAAAAGTTCTTCAAAATAAGTGTTATGAATTGAATTAATCTAATGCACCCAATTAATTGGACACAATTTTGTCTGCCAATCAGTCCAAATACTGGAATATTTTTCACAAATTTTCCTGAGTTATCTTTATGTTAACCTGCACAGCTCATGTTAGCTGTCAGTTCACAGTTATGCAGATCATTGCAATTCAGTTGTTTTCATATGGCTTTAATTCAGAAGTCAAAAACATAATCATATGTGACCATCAGGTCCATTTCAATTTGGCTACCTGGTGTTTTAAATTGATTTGAATGTCAACATTACGAAAATTGGGAGTTTTTAAATAAAGCTTAGTTTTCTGTCTTCTTTTGCCCTATCTCTGAATGGTACTGTCAGCTGAAGGTTTTGATGAGATAATGTGTTCACCTGTCCACCCTCATGATGCAAGTGACATTCCTGCTCCTAGTGGAACCTTCAGTTTCTGATGCTTTTTCTAAAGCTTTTATCTACGCGTACCCAAGGCTTTTTGGTCTAACTTTTTTCTTCTCCTTTATCTTTGCCTTAGTTCAGGGCTTTAGCATTTGTTTCTTGAACTAGTTGGAAACTGATTTCCCTCCTTCTTATCACATTTGATAGCTTTCAAGGCCCATAACTTGATCTCCTGCTTTCAAAAGTAACATTTATTTATTTATTTATTTCATTATACTTACATTCTGGGGTACATGTGCAGATCGTGCAGGTTTGTTACATAGGTATACAAGTGCCCTGGTGGTGGTTTGCTGCATCCATCACCCCATCATCTACATTAGGTATTTCTCCTAATGCTGTCCCTCTCCAATCCCCCCACCCTCTGCTATTCCTCCCCTAGCCCCCACCACAGGCCCCCCAAAAAATAAATGTTTGAGATGATAGACATGCCAATTACCCTTATCTGATCACTATACATTGTACATATTTTGATATGTACCTATTTTGTACTCCATGAATATGTAAAATTGTTAATAAATAAAATATTGAAAAAAAAAACAAAAAGCACAAAAAAGTAACTTTTAGTGCAGACACAGAGGAGATAGAGAAAAATTATTCATTTTCTCATAAAATAAACAATAAAAATTATATTTCAAGGTAATATGCCATGACCATTATTTTTTAATAAAAATAAATTACCCATTTTATTGAGGTATGATTGACAGGTAAAAAGCTGTACATCATTAATGTATACAACTCAGTGAGCTTGGGGGATATGTATACATACATGAAACCATCACCATCCTCAGGGCCTTAGGCATATCCATAATCTCCCAAAGTCCTCCCACCCTTTGTATTATTTGTGTGTGTGTGTGTGTGTGTGTGTGTAAGAACACTTAACATAAAATCTACCTTTTCAGAAAATTGTAAATATATTATTAACATAGCATTAGCTATAGGCATTATGCTATAAAGCAGATCTTCAAAACTTATCTTGCATAAGTGACACTTTGTACCCTTTAACTGTCACTGGCCCATTTTTCCCTTTCCCCCAGCCCCTGGCAATTACTATTCCACTCTCTGCTTCTATGAGTTTGACTATTTTAGATTCCACATGTAAGTAAGATCATATAATATTTGTCCTTCTGTGTTTAGCTTGTTTTGCTTAGCATAATGTCCTGAGGGTCCATCCTTGTTGTTGCACATGGCAGAATCTCCTTTTGTGAGGCTAACATTTCATCTTACATATACCATATTTTCTTTATCCATTTATGTATTAGTCTGTTTTCCTACTACTGATAAAGACATACACAAGCCTGGGAAGAAAAAGAGGTTTAATGGATTTACAGTTCCACATGGCTGGGAGGCCTTACAATCATGGCAGAAGGCAAGAAGAAGCAAGTCATGTCTTACATGGATGGCAGCAGGCAAAGAGAGAGCTTGTTCGGGGAAAACACTCATTAAAAACATCAGATCTCATGAGACTCATTCACTATCACAAGAATAGCATGGGAAAGACCCACCCCTATGATTCAGTCATCTCCCACTAGGTTTCTTCCATGACACATGGGAATTGTGGGAGGTACAATTCAAGATGAGATTTGGGCTGGGACACATCCAAACCATATCATTCTGCCCTTGGCCCCTTCCAAATCTCATGTCCTCAAATTTCAAAGCCAATCATGTCTTCCCAACAGTCCCCCAAAGTCTTAACCCATTTCAGCATTAACTCAAAAATCCACAGTTCAATGTTTCCTCTGAGATAAGGCAAGTCCCTTCAGCCTATGAGCCTGTAAAATAAAAAAGCAAGTTAGTTAGTTCCTAGATACAATGGCAGTATGGGCATTGTATAAATACAGCCATTCCAAGTGGGAGACATGGGCCAAAACAAAGGGGCTATAGGCCTCATGCAAGTCTGAAATCCGAAAGGGTAGTCAAAACTTAAAGCTCCAAAATGATCTCCTTTGACTTTGTGTCTCACATCCAGATCACACTGATACAAGAGGTGGGGTCCTATGGTATTGGGCAGCTCTGCCCCTGTAGCTTTGCAGGGTACAGCCTCTCTCCCAGCTGCTTTCCTAGGGTGGATTGAGTGTCTGTGGCTTTTCCAGGCACATGGTGCAAGCTGTTGGTGGATCTATTTACTATTCTGGAGTCTGGTGGACAGTAGCCCACTTCTCACAGCTCCACTAGGTGGTGCCCCAGGAGGAGTTCTGTGTGAGGGCTCCGAGCCCGCATTTCCCTTCTACACTGCCCTAGTAGAGATTCTCCATGAGAGCCCTGCCCCTGCAGCAAACTCTTGCCTGGACATCCAGATATTTCTATACATTCTCTGAAATCTAAGAGAAAGTTCCCAAACCTCAATTCCTGACTTCTGTGCACCCACAGGCTTCACACCACATGGAAGCTGCCCCGACTTGGGCTTGCACCCTTTGAAACCATGACCTGAGCTGTACTTTGGCCCCTTTTACTCACAACTAGAGCTGCTGGGATGCAAGACACCAAGTCCCTAGACTACACACAGCACTGGGGATTCTGGGCCTGGCCCAAGAAACCATTTTTTCTTCCTAAGCCTCCAGGCCTGTGATGGGAAGGGCTGCCGTAGAAACCTCTGGCATGCTCTGGAGACATTTTCCCCATTGTTTTGGGGATTGACATTCAGCTCCTTGTTACTTACGCAAATTTCTGCAGCTGGCTTGAGTTTCTCCTCAGAGAAGTGGCTTGAATTTCTCCTCAGAAAATGGGATTTTATTTTTCATCATATTGTCAGGCTGCAAATTTTCCAAACTCTTTTGCTCTGTTTCCCTTTTAAAACTGAACGCTTTTAACAGCACCCAAGTCATCTCTTGAATGCTTTGCTGATTGATTAGAAATTTCTCCCACCAGGTACCCTAAATAATCTTTCTCAAGTTCAAAGTTCCACAGATCTCTAGGGCAGGGGCAAAATGCCACCAGTCATTTTGCTAAAACTTAATAAGAGTCACTTTTGCTCCAGTTCCCAACAAGTTCCTCATCTCCATCTGAGACCACCTCAGCCTGAACCTTATTGTTCATATAATTAACTGCATATTGGTCAAAGCCATTCAAAGTCTCTCAGGAGTTCCAAACTGTCCCACATTTTCCTGTCTTCTTCTGAGCCCTCCAAACTGTTCCAACTTCTGCCTATTACCCAGTTCCAAAGTTGCTTCCATATTTTTGGATATCTTCTCAGCAGCTCCTCATTCTACTGGTACTAAATTACTCTATTAGTCTGTTTTCCTACTGCTGATGAAGACATACCTGATACTGAGAAGAAAGAGAGATTTAATGGATTTACAGTTCCACGTGGCTGGGGAGGCCTCACAATCATGGTGGAAGGCAAGGAGAAGTAAATCATGTCTTACATGTATGGCAGCAGGCAAAGAGAGAGCTTGTTCAGGGAAAACTTTCATTTTTAAAACCATCAGATCTCGTGAGACTCATTCACTATCACAAGAATAGCATTGGAAAGACCCACCCCCTTGATTCAGTCACCTCCTACTGGGTTTCTCCCACAACAAATGGGAATTGTGGGAGGTACAATTCAAGACAAGATTTGGGCAGGGACAGAGCCAAGCCATGTCAATTTATTTGACTGTGACATTATTAAGTTGGTAAGACATAGGCAGAAGACCTGCTGTGTTCAAAAGGACAGTGGCCCCTGTTGCCTGCCCCTTGCCCACTCTAGCCTCCTCATTCTCTTCCTCTTCCCTTGAATCTGAGCTGTGCCTGCCAGGATTCTGCTCTCACTGTCTTCTGTACTCCCTGGGACTTCAGCAAGGTTTTCCTTCTACCTCAAAAATCTTTTCCTCCCTATCTCTCTTATTATTTATATCTGTATCTGGAGCCTAGGAAAGATCAATAAAAAGATGTTTCAAGCTTTTAAATGTTTTCCTTATCAATGCATTTTCCCTGGGTGTAATATTTCAATTTGCAAATGGTCTAGGAGTCTTTCTCCATTGGAATGATCTCAGGCATTGAACTAAAAGAATAAAATAGCTGATAATATGAAAGAAAGGACAAAAGAGACATTACGGGAAGAAATATTTTATGGCCAATATAATAACGTATCAAACCACTTTTAGAATAACTAAGCATTTCTGTTAAAAATATAAAAGGTCAAACAGCATATCTTATAATGCAGAAAGAAATCCATTCAATTTTAAAATTGTTCTTGCACCATCCAATGTTACTTAGAGGACAAAATAACTGAGTTTAATAGATTTTATTGTGTCACTGGCCTAAGTGGTTGATAAAAATATGAATTTAAAGGAATAAGATGGATATTTCAAGCCTGTAATGACATGTCATCAACCTCTGAAATGATTTTGATTCCAGTTTGTCCTAATATGGTGGCAGTTCTTTTTAAGTTACAATTCTACATATTTTTCCATCAATCAAGCAAATTTCAATTTCTCCATTATTTTAACTTTATAATCACCATCACAAACAATAAATCCTTATTTAGTACTGACCCCTTTAGAATCAGTTGCTGTAGATGAAGCTTGCCAGAGTCTGGAGGCTGGCAGAGGGGCTTGATTCTGATATATAGCTTGTAGTCCCACTTCCATTCACTGGTTTCACTTCTTATTTTTAAGTAAACACTTGCTCATTCAAAGCTTTCAGTGATCAATGCTTAGGGCTAACACTAACTCTTATATCATATTGCATGTGATTCTTTCATACTTCATTATGTCATTCTATTTACACTTTTACTTTAGTCTGTTTTCTCATTCAAAATGAGGCCAAGTGACTGAGTGAACATGATGTCAAAAAAAAAAAAAAAAAGCATTTGCTATTTTCAAATCTCGTAGAAACATATAAAATTACTAATCTCAACAAATATCTCATTAGGGAGTTTTAGTTTAACAGAAACTAATAATTACAACTACAACAAACTAGTAAAAAGCAGGAATTTCTTTCAGGAATATTGAGATTCTGACAAGTTGAGGAGGCTCTCTGTATTGTCAGCCAACTCTTGATAATTTTCGCCATTCCACTGAGTTGAGACAAATTGTAGAGAATCTTTAGTTCAGCATTATAAAGGTGCCATTCCCATTGCCAGGAAAGCCTGCTTCCCAGACGTTCCCCTGTGTTACCTCTTCAAGGAGATCTTTTTTGCTTGGCCAACAAATCTACAACAGCACAACATTATAATTCCCTTGCATTAATTTATTTTTCATCTTATCATCATTACATGTATATTACATGTTCATTTGTAGATCACCAACTTCACTAGAATATTTGTTAAATTAAGGCAGGAATTTCACCTGTCTTGTTCACTGTTCTATCCTTAGAGTCGAAGACTTCCTGGCACAAGCAGGTTGTCAATAATTATTTGTTGCATGAAGTAATTCATAAAATATGGGCCCCTTAAGATAGTTATTTTATTTTAAAACTATATACAATGTGACTAAACCATTATGATGAACATCTAATCTACCACTATTCTTAAAGTTCCTATACACATTCATATAGGTATATACTGTTTAGTCTATCAAATACATTTGCACAAGAAACCAGTTTTAAAACACTAACAATAAAGCCTAGTTAAACCAAGCAGTCAGTTTAAAAAAATAAAACCCTTTGTCTAACTTCAGTGTTCTATGTATTTCAAAGAAAATAAATGTAGTGGTTTTTTTTTTGTTTTTTTGTTTTTTTTTTTTTAGTGTCAAAAAGGTGAAGCCATGAGATAAACAGGGTGTGTGTAAGTTATTAAAGCAGGAGATGGTCAGTTTACGTGAACATAAAATGAATCGGATAGTTTTTTTATTTGTCTTTAGCATGTAAATCTATAATGTACTTGTTATATAGAATGCCTGAAGTTGGTCTGTAGATGCCACTGAGAAAGACACTTGAAAAAAAATCTTACTAATCCATATAACAAGAATAACCTTTTATTCACATTTAAAAGAATACACATTTTCTTTCAGCAAAGTATCAGTTACAATGGAAATAATAATTCACTTGTTTAAAAGTATTAAGAAGTAACTCTCAAAAAAAGTTACTGTTTGATTCTTTAAGCAAACTGGATTGATCACTTGCCATATGCCATTTATTCTGCTACCTTCGGAAATATCAAAGGTCACCTAAAGGCAGTGGATGCCTAAAGGATTGAACAGGCCAGTAGGAGAGGAGATATTAATTCTTTGTTTATTCACACATTTATGCATTTATATATACCTCATCTTGTACCAAATATGACTTAAGGCAATCTATAAAACCTCATATACTATAAAATAAGTTAGAAGTAGGTAAGAAAGTTATGATGAAGGATAATCAAGGATGGGGCAATAAAATATGGCTAGATATATAGGTTATTGTGTAAAATACAGGCAATGGAACAGTACATACATTCTGAGGGATATACTGCATATGAACTGATATAATTCAGTGTGTGATTAAGTATAATCCTAGAGGTATGCACGTGGTACAATTTTAACAGATAAGAGAGTAAATGATTCTAAATATTTCTGAAAACACTTTCAGTCAGAGAGAGAGAGAATAAAGTGATTTTTTTTTCTTGAGTTTCTGGGTAAGAGAAATAGTTGTTCAGACAGGGTGAATGAAGGATTACAGTATTCGAGGCAAAGAGAAAAGCATGTGGCATGTGCAAAATTATGGAAGTATGTATGATTAACATGTATGTTTGCAAAATTTAAAAGATAATCATGGTGGAAGAAGCAAGTGACGGGGGTAAAATGTGCTGCATTCATCCAATGTTAGAAAAGTTGATGCACATCAGTGAATACATCTTCATATGTTGTGGTTTGGGGAAGGAATACGAATTATTCCACTTTCAAATATGCCACCTGTTTACTGTTCACTTTACAGGTGAGCTGATGGCCCAACTCACCCATGGAGAATCTGAAGCCATTCCCTGAACATGGCTGCATTCAGTTATTACCTCTGTATTCCAAAGTGATCCTCCAAATCTCTTAGAGCTGAAATGATGTGCAGAAGGGTCACAGGGGAATTTGCAGAATCCTAATTCTCTCATGATTGCCTATATTTTTCCAGCAATATTATTTTAAAATATGTTGCTATGTTAGATAATCCTGATACCACAATTTTTTGTGTGAAGAAAAAATGTCTCACTTCAAAGAAGAGAAGATAATAATTTTAAGTGACAGAGATATGATACAACACAATGTCTTTATGTTGCCTGCGTTTCATATCCTTTCTTTTTTCCAACGAAATCTCTATCCTCATTGAATCTTTTCCCGCATACAGGCACTAATACATAAACAAGCCAAATATTTTCCCAGACTTCAGTCTCTTACTCTAGATTTAGTTTTTTATAGGCAGAAATACAGAGCAACCCTCTAAGTACTTCTCTGATTGTATCACTAGCCTGTTCACACAACTCACTTTTGCTCCTAGGGTAAGTTCTAACTGATTAGGTTGGCCTTTGCTATATGGAACATACCCAAATAATTTTCTTAGGTTATTCAACCATATACTCACCATGCTCATGACAAGTTTTTCTTACAGACATAATCTTTTCTTTCTTGTTTTTCTCTGCCATACCTCCAACATGCACATACACCTCTCTACTTAAGGAAATCTGGAATATTCTTTGAGGCCTGGTTCCAATATACATTCCTTTAAGACATTATTTTAATTGCCCTCAATTGAAGCAAACTCCAACTCTTTTGACTCCAATAGAAATTTCTCTCTGTCATCCTATTTGTGGTATTTGTGTCTTTCTTTTAGAGTAGGTGGAGTTTTTAATAGGTAGAAAAATGATTTGTGGTTGGGTACAGTGGCTCATGCCTGTAATCCTAGCACTTTTGGAGGCCAAGGCAGGCAGATCACCTGAAGTCAGGAGTTCAAGACCTGTGTGACCAATGTGGCAAAACCTCATCTCTACTAAAAAAAAAAAATACAAAAATTAGCTGAACATGGTGGCATACACCTATAATTTCAGCTACTCTGGAGGATGAGGCAGGAGAATTTCTTGAACCTGGGAGACGGAGGTTACAGTGAGCTGAGATTATGCCATTGTACTCCAGCCTGGGTGACAGAGTGAGACTTCATCTAAAAAAAAAAAAAAAGATTTGTACCTCTTAGTTTTCTTTCATTTCAACAATTACCCCTCCCCAAACTTCATCTGCAGTGCCTGGCCAAGTGCCCTGTATACAGTAATGTGTTTTTCATTAAAGTAAGAAAGGATACTAATCCATAAAATAAAGGCAAATAGCATCTTTGAAAACAGCTGCTTTGATGACAAGTAACATGCAAGATTTGCACTGCATTGCACCAGGGAGATCATTAGGAAGATACTGAAGATCCAGCTAAATGACAGTTCAAACAAATTAACCACCTACATGGGGCTGTAATGGATTTCATTTCCTGCTGTTGGCCACATGGAAAGAAAATGCCTCACACATAAAGCAGGCTACTTGTTGAAATGTTGAAAAAATGTCATAAGAACCTGGGCTGAGGCCACATAAGGAATCAAAATTGATTATATTCTTCATAGTTGATGACATCATTTGTCTATGTTGTTCACAAAAGCAAAAACAAATTTAATAATTCTATTAGTAGTTTGTATATTACTCTTTGTAAGCTACAGTTCCATTATTTAATTTGTTTATATCAACAAATCAGTGAATAAGAAGAGGCTGGGTTATTTGTTCCAATTATAGGTAGGGAGGCAAAGCTTTAGTTTAGAAAAGCAAATTCTGGAATGTCACAAATTTAGTTACAAAACCAAGTGTACAGTGTAGAACATTAACTTCTAGGAGATTGTTTCTCATTTTTAACATAAGAGCTTAATCTCTGATTTTGAGAAAAAAAAAAGAAAAACCAAATAAACAAAAGTACCACTGGGGATGAGTTCTAGAAGATTAGAAACCTCTTGCATTCTAATACAGAGAGATTTTTTTTATACCTGACTTGGAATGTACTGTGGTACCATATTGCACCAATTTAGGTAGGCTAAAGTATATTTTCCAGAATTGCATTCCATGCATAATTCCTAGTTAATGTAGCTCATCTGAAACCTCATATGACTTTATCGGACTTCCAGGGAGGCACATTTTAGCTCCATATTGAAAGGCATCAGCATATCTTGCAGAACATCTTTAGCATCAAAGTTGGAGGCTTGGAGGTGGTGAAGATTGATGTGGGTTCCTCTCGTCCTCAGGGGTTCCACCTTGTGTATGTGGGTTCTAGTTTGTCTTAGCGCCTACCAACTTCATACCCATCTTCCCTTTTATACTTACTGGTGTGTGGAATTCAGAATGTATATAACAGCCTCACAGAGACAAATTAACCAGGCTCACACTATGGCATTAGGTCAAATGTCTGTACTAAATACCCTGTTTGATATATATGTAAATATAAATACATATATATGTATTTAATGTAATACATATAGAAAATATAATACAAAATCAAGGAAACAAATGTTTCTGTAATAATCTAGGGAGAGCCCCTGGATTGCCTCCCAGTACTCACGTATCCCAAGATTAAAGTCAATTAAAAAAATTACAATGGCCCAAAGTAAACAGTCCTGCTGATGGTCGAGATCCTTCAAGAATGATGATGTGGGACATCCTATACAGCAAGGAACCATAACCAGCTGAGGTATTTGCTGAGGGTAAAGGGATTATAGAATGGGTGGTAGATGAAGATAGTTATAAATCCCAATTAAGTTGATATGACCAGTTGTAGAAATGAACACTGCGTTGGTCATGTAAAACTTTCCTTACTTTGGTATGAATGAATTTGTGTATATAGTAGCAATTTTTTCTCCTCACTTCTCCCATTTCCTTACTGTCTACAATAAAGTGAATTAATATCAGTCAATTTCATATCTCAGCACTTAACATTTCAGAATATCAAAAGAGGAATGTGACTCAGCTAGAAGAAAAATGAACATCAGTCCAAAATAGACGAAGAAAACGTGTATACTCTTTTGGGTAGAAGGCTAGCATGCTTTTGGTTCTGTGAGGGATAGTTGCATTATATTAGGTGAAAGTATGTGTTTGCTACTGCCTTTATTTAGAAGAATGGCTAAAAGCGGTGTAAATGGAAGCCAGCTTAAAAAGAGGTGAACTGTGATGGATTTGTATTCTCTCAGTAGCAAATCTGGGGCTACATTTCTAAGAATTCCCTGAGAATGATGAAGAGTTCCAAGTTACTGGAAGAAACTTGAAACAAAAGATACTTTGCCTGAGTTTTGAAAGGTCTTCTGACTCAACAGGCAGTCAGATATGTAAGATGGGTATAAAGCAGTGAGAGTGAGGACAAACCCATAATCATTGTCTGGACCCCTGATGAACTGAGACTCGCATTGCTCTCTCAATATGTTCAAGCCTCCAACTTGAATGATTTGGTTGTTCTGCAGGAGTCCTTCATCAGAGTGATAAGTGGCACCTGTGACAAAAATCAGAAAAACTAAAAAAGAATCTGTTAGGAACCTCAGTAATAGTCTGTCTCTTGCCTCACAGTGACAATGTAAGCCAGCTATCAGTGACAATGTAAGCAAGTTGCAACAGTGCCTAGGGCCTCTGTATAACCCTCCCCATGTAACAAGCATACTATTGTTGCTTCATTTCCCTTTCTGAGCTCAGCCTTAGTACCAGACACAAGGACAGCAGCCTTACATGTATTTTTAATCAGCTCCTACAATTGTATACTGTCAAATACTTACAATCAAAGAGTGAGTGTGTGTGTAACTCCTAGTGCTGCAGTTCCTTCTCTTGAATACTCATTGAGTCATAATTCAGAAACCATCAGACTCCACATGAGCAGGATTTGATGCCTTAATGGGAAACAAACTTTGCTTTCAAGCTGTACTAATAATGATGATCATAACAATACCTAAAATTTACTGTGCTCTTGCCATGCGACTGACACTGTTCTAAATGTTCTATACTAACTCTTTAAAATAAATCGCAATAGCCTTGGAGGTAGGTACTATTACTATCCTCATTTTAATTTTACAAGTCAGCCAACTAATGTGCATGGGTTTTAAGTCACCCCTTCGAGGTCAGATAGTTGATGTGGGGAGTCCACATCAATTACCAGCTGTGATTTAAAGCCAGGGAGTCTGGCACCTTGAGAGTATGTTCTAACCATCGTGTTTTTCCACTCCCAGACCAACTCTCTAAATGAAGTTCATCCTGAACAATCTGATCTCTGATTTACTCCTGTGTTAGCTAGCCCTCTGGAGGAAGTGAGAATGAGGTAATGGGAATATCTGTGTAGTTATTTGTGGCTTAGAAATTGTAAATTGGTAAATTAATGTTCAAAGGAAAGGAAAATAATTAAAAGAAGAGAAAATGGGAATAATTTTTGCACCTTGAACATGCAGCCATGAATAAGAATAATGAATGAATAAGCTAGTTTGGTAAGTCTCAGTGAAAGTCAAAAACATTTTCTGCAGTGTGCAAAATATTTTATCAAGCAACACCTTGGCTTACTGTGCTAGACATCTGGCAAAGAGGATATGTTCTAACTTTATTTTGTCCTTCATATTGTCAGGATTTTAGAATCATAACTTTTTATTCCATATTTAGCACATTAAAATAACCATATTCTATATTTAGATATATAAAATTGTTCCCTGATTTTATGATATAATTTAATTTAAGAAAATCACAATAACTTAATTTTAAGTTCTGTCATCAAATTAACAAGATTCTGTTTACCTAATGTCTTTGATTTTATTAAGGTAAAAGTTATATAACAAAAAAATTAATCATTTAAAAGTTAACAGTTCAGTAGCATTTAGTACACTCACAATATTGTCCAACAACAACCACTATCTAGTTCTAATATGTTTTTATTACCCCCAAAAGGAAATTAAACAGAGTAACTGCTTATCATCTTTGAATTTTAAAGAATGCATCATGTATAATTTAGAGACATATACCCAGACTGGAGTTCAGTGGCATGATCATGGCTTTCTGTAACCTTGACCTTCTGGACTTATCTCAGCCTCCCAAATAGCTAGGACTATGGGGACATACCACCATGTTTGCCTTTTTTTTTTTTTTTTTTTTTTTTTGTAGAGATGGGTTTCACCATGTTGCCCGGGCTGGTCTCAAACTCCTGTGCTCAAGGGATCCTCCTGCCTCAGCTGCCAAAGTGTTGGGATTATAGGCATGAGCCACTGTGCCTGGCCTAAAATAATTTTTATGTGGAGAATTCTAGTTGCTTTTTAAAGTCTACCAAAAATCTCCCATTCCGCTTTCTTTTTTTTGTCTTTAATTTACTGATATTAGTATATTCTGCTAATCACTGATATTTTTTCACTTTGTTATGTATATATCTTCCATTGTCTATATCTATATAATATATATGTTATGAATAGCTATTAGTAAATTTATATATTAACATTTTATATATTTTAATTGTACCTTAATGTTTATATGTTGATATTTTAGTATTTCATGTGTTTAATTTTAAGATAGTCAAATCTAATTATCTTTTTCTTTAAGTTTTGTACCTTCTAATTCCTGTTTTTAAATTTTTTTTATACTGAGGTAATACAAAATATTTACCTCTAAAATTTTAAGGCTTTACTTTTCAAGATTTTACTTTGAAATTTATGTTGTATACAGTGTAAAATAGCAATTTTTTTTCATAGGGGGAGCCAGTTGATTCAGAATCAGTATTTGATTAGGTAACTCTTTTCTGTGACTTATTATTCTACCTCTTTCATTTATCAATTGCTATCTACATGTCGTTTTAGAGAGATCCATAAATTATCTAGTTCAACCCCTTTATTTTACAGGGTGAGCTAATAAAATCCAGGTCAGAGCACACAATGTGGAAATGAAAACCTTATTCTTGTCAATGATGGAGGGTGGGTAAGTGCCTGGGTAACAGTCTGCTTCTTCCTATCATATCTGCCCCTATGATGGCAGGTAAGAGAACTTGAGCAGGGGAACTTCCATTGATAAAACCACCAAATCTTGTGAGATTCATTCACTACCAGGAGAACATTATGGGGAAAACCAGCCCCATGATTCAATTATCTCTCCTTGGCCCTGCCCTTGATATGTGAGGATTATTACAATTCAAGGTGAAATTTGTGTGGGGACACAGCCAAACCATATCAGTTGGGTTTGTATTTTAGGTAGCTTGGCTCTAGTCCTACTGTCTTTAATTACTGTGCTTTACAGCTACTCTATCAATTTAAAAACAAATGTTATTCCTAAAACTGATAGGTTAATTGTGTATCATTTAAAGGTAGGAATAGATTTTAAAAAATATTTAGTGTTCTTAATACCAGAGCTTCTATTAACATTATATCATCTTCACAAGTCTAGAAACAAAAGATAAAGAAATAAGAGGTATTGGGATTAGAAAAGAAGAAAAACTTTGCCACAGTTCATTTAGAGAGAAGGATAGTAGAATGGTTAAGCAAAAAACACCATACAACCATACTCCTCAGTTTCAAACCTGACATTTCATTTCTGGCTGGGTGAATTTGAGCTAGCTGATGGACTTTTCTGGGCCTAAGTCAATGAAATGTCATATTAATTATTCTTAACTTTTAGGGCTTTATGAAAATTGAATGATGCTTCTGCTCACCAAACAGGAAATAATTTCCTTTAGGTTATGTAAAACATAAAAATCTAACAGTAATATGTGTAAGTCAGGAATAAACCCAAACAGACACTCCTACCAAATACCAAGCATATCAGTTTTATATCTGGATCATTTTTAGAATGAATATTTCTTGGCATGTGACTTGACTATTTAATTATCTTCTTCTGTGATGTGATTATTCATATCCTTAACTAAAACATCTTTAAGATTTAAAAACAATCTTTTTTATTTATTTATCAGAGGATAAATAAACGGTGCTTTGGTTTGCATGTGTCCCCCAAAGTTTATGTGCTATAAGATTGATTCCGCAATGCAGCATTATTGAGAGATGGGACATTTAAGAGGTGGTAAGCCATGAAGACTCTTGTATTAGTCCATTTCACACTGTTATAAAGAATACCCAAGACTGGGTAATTTATAAAGAAAAGAAGTTTAACTGACTCACAGTTCTGCATGGCTGGGGAGGTCTCAGGATAATTACCATCATGGTGGAAGGGGAAGCAGTCACATTGTTCAGAAGACGGCAAGAAAGAGAGAAGAGTGTTTGCAGAAGGAACTGTCAAACACGTATAAAACCATCAAATCTTATGAGAACTCACTCACTGTCATGAGAACAGCATAGGAGAAACTGCCCCCATGATCCAATCTCCTCCCACTGGGTCCCTCCCTTGGCATGTGGGAATTATGGGGATTACAATTCAAGATGAGATTTGAGTGGGAACACAGCCAACACATATTAGCTCTGCCCTTATGAATGGATTGCCATTATTATGGAATTTGGGCTTGCTTATCTTGGGATTGGGTTTTTCATAAAAAGATTTTGCCCCCATTCTCTCTCTCTCTCTCTCTCTCTCTCTCTCTCTCTCTTTCTCTCTCTCTCTCTCTCTCTCTTTCATTCTTGCTCTTTCTTTGCTCCTCTGCCATGGGATGCTGCAGCAAGAAGACCTTCACCAGATTCTAGCCCCTCAATCTTTGACTTTCCAACCTGTAAAAGCATGAGCCAGTAAATTTCTGTTTATTTGTTATAAGTTACCCAGTCTGTAGTGTTCTGTTATAGCAGCACAAAATGGAGACAAATGGTCAGGTAACATTGAAAGATGTTCATGCATCCTAGGAAATAGGATCATTTACATTTTGTAAAATAAGACATTACAATATATGAAAATTAAAGATCTGGCAATAATATGTACAGTTATGAATGAAACCACTAATGATTATTCTTTGATGGAGCAGATAACAGTAAATGTAATTAGGTCAATTTGATGATATGTAGTAAAATTAAAGATGTGAAAACAATTTTCAGAGAAACATGCATGTGTTTAAAAAGACATACACAAAAGAGAACATTGCTATATTATAAAAGAAAATCTGAATGTTCATTAACAGGTAAATAGATGAATGAATTATATATAAATATAATTTATATATCTGAATTATAATATATCCATAATGTAATATACTACAGAGTACTTTAAGTGAATCAACTATATTATACATATCAACAAAGATAAATATTAAGGAATGTTAAGATCATGGCAAAAAGCAAGTTGCAGAAAAATATATATAGGACATAGCAATTATATAAAGCCTAAAGCATACAAAATAATATTGTTCCTACTCAATAGGGCAAATATAGGAGGTAAATATATGCAACCATGAAGGGTATTGACAAATGAAAAATTAAGCATATTTGATACCTTTTAAGATGGGCCATGAAGTGCAAGATGAGCATGAGAGGTTTCAACACCACATATATATTATGTATCACTTAAAAATTATTTTTGATAACATGATGATAAAGTGGCTGAATTTTAGCAGAGAAAGTGTCTACATAGGTATTTGTTGTGATAGTCTTTCTATAATTAAGATTCATTGGGTGTTTGCACCCCCAGGTTCCTAGTCAGTTCCAATAATTACTAAGTTTTGAGTCATTTTTTAGGCTTTCTTCTGCAGGTAATTCAGATTTTCATTAAAAATAAAGAAGGCAATAAAATAAAAAAATTAAAAAAATAAGTAAAAAAAATACAAAAAATAAAGAAGGCATGATTTGTGCTAAAGCTGAGACAGGTTTAAGTGACATTATTTTTAAATTCAATTAGGAACCCTGATTCCATTCATTCAGGAGATTTATATCTATATATGCCACTTGCAAATGTGACTGCCCTTTTCTAATTAAGAAGACATTTATCTTGACTAGTCTATTTCACCTATAGATGAATGCTTGATTTAACATTTATGTAATTAATTGGGTGTGTCTGCTTGCTGCTACATTCTTATGAAACTTTGCAGCTTCTCAACTACATCCGAACCTTTTAAGAACCTAAATATTTTCCCAGTATAAACAATTTCCTGTCATATGAGCTTGAAGTAATATTTTAACATAAAATATAGAGTTTACACAGGGATATCTGAAGTGATTGTCTATACACATCCTAATGTGAATGTTTTTATAAAGTGAAATATCTTTTTATTATGGAAATTAATCTTTGTAAATATAAAATATCTCTTTATTGTCTTTCTAAAACTTTTCCATTTCTTAAATTCAAGTGAATGTTAACTCATTTTATCAGCAGAATGTTTTCAGAGTTATTTGTTATCTATAAAAGATATTTGCTGAGGTGGCTCATGCCTGTAATGCCAGCACTTTGGGAGGCCAAGGCGGGTGGATCTCATGGTCAGGAGATCGAGACCATCCTGGCTAATGGGGTGAAACCCGGTTTCTACTAAAAATGCAAAAAATTAACCCGGTGTGGTGGCAGGCTCCTGTAGTCTTAGCTACTTGGGAGGCTGAGGTAAAGAATCCCTTGAACCTGGAAGCAGAGGTTACAGTGAGCTGAGACTGTGCCACTGCACTCCAGCTTGGGTGACACAGTGAGACTGCATCTCAAAAAAAAAAAATTTGCTTAAGGTTTAGCATTTTGGGGAAGTTATATAACACCTATCAAATGAGGGTATTCTGTAAATGCTTAAAAAATCAATAATCTAATGATATAAGTAGATCTATAAAGAGATTATAAAATCAAAGAACAATTACTTGCTGTCTGTTAATATTCTAACTAGTCTAACATTTTATGCCAAACAATCAAGAACATATACCTATTTAAGATATTCAGTGCATTATTAAACAGTATAAATAATATTTCAGAATATTTTAAAATACCAAGTATATCGTACATGAACTTAGCATCAAATTTAGTTTTATGGGAAACAATTTTTAGCTATATAATTATATAGTACTGATGTATGTAATTTGTTTTAGTGTGACAGGCCCCCAGGTCTTCAGTAAGTTCCAAACTGCCAGGGAGAGCAGATGAGTAAGAAACTAGATAGGGATGCTTAATTTTTAAAAAGAAGAGCTTGGTCTAAATATTTTAGAGTGTTCCCATTTTAACAAAACAGAAACTGATTTTATATATATACTTGTGTCTGTTCTCCGTATTTTTTCACTTGGGATTTACATCTTTGCAACCCTGAAGCCCTGTTTCAGTCCTTTCTTTTTCACTGAATGTTCCAAAACCTTTTTCCTATAGTTGCTGCATAATTTCTTAAAGAGCTTAGAAGCTTTCAAGGGGAAAGGAGCTAAGTGAACAGATTAATGAGGGGCTGTTTGTGAAATTCTTAGAGTTCCTTCAGTGGCAGGTGTGATAAATTACAACACATTGTTATTGTGATGATCATGCAGCAAACCATTATTAGTGCTTAAGGTAGACTATCTCATTATGCAAACACTGCTTGAATTTGAACATACTTTAGCAGAAAATGTAAACTGTTCACACAATTCCAAAGAAATAGTCAGTTCTCTCGTTGAAATTAGGCTTTCATTTGGAAGTATTGGCCGTGTTTACTATCACATGGTTCAGTTATATTTTACTTATGTACAGAGAAACCTAAACCGAAGTCTCATGTACACTGGAATTAACTCTTAAAATATTTCTGTGTGTAATTATCTATTTTTCTTGAAATTTTTATATATGACATGTTCTTTAAATAAAACCTCTGCTAAAATAACATAACTCAAAGTGTTTAAGAGCAGATAAATGACACAGTAAGATATTCAGAAGTTTTATAAAAAATAAATCATGTGAATAAACGATTGTATTTGGTATAAATGTTATATTGTCAGTGTCCTTTTATGAATCAAAAGGACAGCGTGGGCAACATGGCAAAACCCCATCCCTACAAATAATATGAAAATTAGTTGGGCGTGATGGCATACACCTATAGTCCTGGCTACTCGGGACTGAAGTGGGAGACTCATGACTGGGAAATCAAGGCTACAGTGAGCTGTGCTCATGCCATTGTACTCTAGCCTGGGCAATAGTGTAAGAACCTGTCTCAAAAAATAAAATAAAGTAAATAAAATGGCTTAATAGTCTGGTTCTAAAAACCACTGTGTACCAAATAGAGAAATTCTAGTTTTTAGCTTCATTCAATTACTATTAAAAATATCAGAGATTATTCTTTGCCTTTTTAAAAATAAATTCTACACAACACTAATTGAATATAAATTCAGTGACATAAACTCCATGCTAATTTATACCCAGATCTATTATTCTTCTACTCTGTATCCTAACTATGAACATTTCCCATCATCTCCAATGCTCCAGTCCAAGACTTCAATTATTTCTTATCTGGGATTGTTAAAGTTGTTTAACTGGTCTCCTTGCTTCAATCCCTGAACTCCTACTTTCATTATCCAGAGACATCAGTGCAAACTTTTTAAAATGTAATTTAGATTGGTTACTATCTTAATTAAAACACTCCAGCGAATTCTCCTTATAAATAGAAAGAATATTTTCTTCACGGCCTCCAAAGCAAGCCTGATCTTGTTTCTGCCATCTTCTCAAGCTAATCTTTCACTGCTTCTTTCATCTGCTCTGGCTTCAGACCCACTGGACTGACTTTTTTCTATCCATTGAAAATCCAGGCTGGTTTTGGTTTCAGAATCTTTACCCTTATTATTGACTTTGTCTGGGATGATCCCTTTCCTATTTTAAGTATGCCTTCTCTCCTCCATTTATTTCTCAAGTAAAATATATCTTCTTCTTAGCCAGACGCTACCTTGCTAAGATTCATTGTTGTGTTAGATTATAATTAATTTAGACATGCTTAGGATCATTGCAATTCCAAAATAAAAGATGTCAGGAGTTTTAACTGTATTCTGAGATAATGGAGTTTACTCTCTATGTATCCAAATCTTAATAAATTAACACCACGAAATACCCAGAATAACCATGTATCTCTAAAACCATTTGAAAGTAAGTGATGCACTAACCACGTTAATAACTGAGGAAGTGCCACGAATCCAAAGTATAATGAGGGAGATTCCCATATTTATGCCTAACCAATCATGTGCAGTTTAGTTCTAAATATATATTCTAAAAATCAAAAACAAAACTGAAATAACAAAAAAGTTTTTCTCTTCACCATATGTTATTACTAGCTGGACTTTTGATTTTTTTCTGGTTTCCATTTTATAGGAAAACATGTTTCTGAACAGGTGTAAGTGGGTGGATTCGAAAAGCTAAAAACATTGAAAGCTTTTATTTCTCCTTTGTTTTTAGAAAAGAAAGAGAAGACAGGATATCATAGTATCCATTCATTTAAAAGTCTTTATTAGCACTTGCTTTTATATTCTACTGCTATTTTAATTTTTCTTCTCTTAAGCTAGTTGACCAAATAAATAAATAACAATAAAATGCAATTTAATTTTTATTTTCTTCTTCAAAATTAAACTAGCCCAGAGGGAAAATACTCAGTTGTCCAGTGGTCTGTAATAACTTCACACAACCTATCCCATCTGTCCTTTCATTTCCATCCTTTGTTCTAGTTCAGGCCTTCATTATTTCATGCTTTTGTTCTTTTTCACAGAAAATTCCTGTATGAACTCTATAACTGGATTTTTTTTTTTGTCTCACTAGAGTATCTCATAAATAATGGTTCCAGAGAAATGTTTTAAATAGCAGATTTAATCAGGTAGGTGGACTGGAATAAACCCTGAACCCCAAATTAGGATACCTGTTTTTAAATGATTTCTTGTACTTTCAAGCTGTTTTACATTTTCATCTTATTTGTATTTTTTGAAAATCTGTTTCTTCAATTTTACAATCTTATGCTCCGATATATTGCAAGGTTTAAACAAGATTATGCATATTACATTTTAGCTTGATGCCTGATATTAAATAAACATTTTAAGATCGCTGTTTAATGTTTCTCCCCCAAGCAAAACCATAAATAACTTCCCATCATCAAGAGAATAAATTCCAAATGTTTACCAATGGCATTCAAATCATGCCACAAAGTGGAACCAACATGTTCATTCAGTGAACTTGCCCTGACATATTTAGTCGTTTAGAAAGTTGGACATTGTTTTTGTACATGCTTTGCATTCTCATTCCTTTTTGTCATTTCTTGCATAAATTCTTTTATCTGGAATGCCCTTATACATCTTTATTTACTGGTTGGAATGCTGCTTATTTACCTTTTTCTGAAAACTTTCCAGACTTTCAAAGTGCCATAAGAAAAAATATAATAATAGTTTATATTTCTGTGTCAAAAATTTTGATTAAACCAATTTATTAATGTTTTTATAATGGTTAATAATATTTGTGTTCTAAGTAAACTTTTCTTAACCTCTCTAGAAATTTTATAATTTTAGGATTTACATCTAAGTCTGTGATCAATTTCCAGTGTATGGTATGAGATACGAATTTCTTATCTAACTTTCATTTAGAAATTTAGTTGTTCTAGCAACATTTATTGAAAAGGATTTTCTTTCTCTATTGAATTGTCTTAGCGCCTTTGTAAAAAAAATCAATTGTATATGTGTGGGCCCATTTCTGAACTTGTGACTTTGATCTCATCCCTCTATATCTTCAAACTTTTGCCACTCCCAAACTTTTTGCCACTCTATATCTTCAAACTTTTGCCAGTCCCAACTTTTTGCCACTCCCAAAACTTGATTTCTGTAAGCTTTGTTTTGTCTTGAAATCAAGTATGGTAATTATTCTAACTTTGTTCTTCTTTTAAAGGAAGTGCTTAGCACGGTAACGCTAAGTCCTTTGAATTCCCATAAAAATTGTAGAATCAGCTTGTAGAGTTTGCCGAAAATAGCCTATGGGATTTTGATTGGAACTGCATTGAAAGTATAGATAATTTTTGGGTAATTGACATTTAACAATACTGAGACTTTCAATCCTTGAATGTAATATATCATACCATTTATTTGGACCTTCAGTTTCTCACATTAAATATTTATAATATTTAGTGTGAGATCTTTGTTTTTTCTGTTGTATTTATCTAAGTATTGAATTTGAGTGCTGTCATGAATGGATTTTGAACAATTTTTATTTTTCTACTTACTTACTGCCAGCATATACAAGTACAAAACATTTTTAATATTAACCTTTTATTCTGTGACCTTGTTAGACTCGCTCATTAGTTCCAGCAGTTGTTTTGTAGACTTATTGATGTGTTTTTCTACATATATGTTATTATATATCTCTATGTCTCAATAAATGCAGAACAGAAATTCCTGATTCTCTTTTCTACAAGGTTATTTTATCTTTATATATGGAACTACCATCACTATCACCTATTTGTCTAGACGAAAAACTAGACATCATCTTGATCACTCCTTTGTCTCATTTTCCAAATTCATCCAGAAAATCCCCTGCTTATCTCTGCCATCCTCAATCTTTCCAGTTATGTTTATTTTTATAGCCACCACCTTACCCCCCAGCTACAATCCTCCCATTTCTGATGGGTTAAAATAATTTACTTAATGTTCTTCTTGCTTCTTCTATTGACCCTCCACACAGCAGAGATATATTTTTGGAATATTAATAGGATTATGCTGATACACTGTCAGAAGCACTTCATTAAGCTTCAGTGGAATCTCAGGTTGCTTATTGCTGTCTTCAAGTCTTGAAACACTATGCTCCCTACTTAAGCTCCATACTTGTACTTCTACTCATTATGATGTGGCTGCAGTTGTCTTTTCTGTTTCTTGAATATATCCAGTGCTTCTCACCACTGGGTTGTTCTTCCCTCTGCCTGGAGTTCTCCTCACCTTTCAGGTTTCAGCTCAAAGATAAAATTCTTGGAGATGCATCCCTTGAAACACTAGCTACAACAGTTATCCCACAATTAGTCTACATCTTTGATTAATTTGCTTATTTCTTTTATCACATTATTACAACACGCAATAATCTTTTAATTTTATTTTTGACTGGTCTCGTTCCTATAATATAAGGTATCTTGTCTTTTCAATTTGTTGCTGTATTCATAATACTTCAAATAATACCTAACACGTAATAGGGATTCAACATGTGTATTGAATAAATAAATGAATGAATAAGTATTTCTAAAAGTCTAAGCTTTTGTTAAATTCCTAAAGGGGACTTTTACTCAATTTAAGAATGACTGCTTTTAAAGTATAAAAATATAGATTTCTTTTATTTTGTTCCAAAGCCTAAAAACCACAATAGCATTGATCAAAGAGAACATAAGGTAGGAACGCAGGCATATGTATATAATAAAATATACCTCTCTAGATCAGTTGATTTCTATCAACCAACTAAATTGAAAACAAATTATGTATATTATGAGAGCTCCACTGGTAGCTTCTCAGAAATTTCTCTGAGATTTAGAATTTATTTCCATCTTCCATTGCTTTAGCATTGCACTAGTATGATATTTATGGGATTAAGACATTGCCAACCACACTATTTGAGACAAATATTGAGAGACAATATTTCCCTTGTTTAAAATATTAATTCATAATCCTTCCCTTCTGTTCTTATATCGCATCTTGCACTTACTTTGGTTATCTAGCTTTTGTTGTTTTTATGTATCTCTAAAAACCATATCATCTTACCCTTGAATTTTTTGAATTGATATATTATTTATGTGACTGAAATAATTTTCCTTCTTATTCATTTTTTCAAGATGTACTAAAGGAAATCTTACTCTATTCTATAAGATTAGTTTATAAAGCATCTCCTTCTTTATCACATGATCAGATACCACAAAAACATTAAATGTTTTCAAATAGAATTTTTTTTATTATACTTTAAGTTCTAGGGTACATGTACAGAATGTGCAGGTTTGTTAGATAGGTATACACGTGCCATGGTGGTTGGCTGCATCCATCACCCCATCATCTACATTAGGTGCTTCTCCTAATGTTATCTCTCCCCCTAGTTCCCTACACCCTATAGGCCCTGGTGTGTGATGTTCCCCTCCCTGTGTCCATGTGTTCTCATTGTTCAACTCCCACTTAATGAGTGAGAACCTGCAGTGTTTGGTTTTCTGTTCTTGTGTTAGTTTGCTGAGAATGATGGTTTCCAGCTTCATCAATGTCCCTGCAAAGGACATGAACTCATCCTTTTTTATAGCTACATAGTATTCCATGGTGTATATGTGCCACATTTTTCTTAGCCAGTCTATCATTCATGGGCATTTGGGTTGGTTCCAAGTCTTTGCTAGAAATCCAGTTACAATGATTCTAATGGAATAAAATGAATGCATCTATCACATGAAAATAATGGGAGACATTACCTATAGTGGATGAGTTAATTTAACAAATTTCTGGAAAACAATGCAAAAGTGATAGAAGAGAGAGAATCACAGAAGTAACAGACTAGACTATATATAAGGAGAATGTAATGATCATTATCCATACAGAAACCCAAAAAATACTGATAATTCCATATATTGAATTACTTAAATTGTTTTACTTTTCACTTTCAGAAATCTTTAGTGTTTTTTCAAAGACATTTTGTCATTTTCATTGTCATATATTCTTTTCTTATTTTTTAAACTGTATTAACAAATATGATTTTATGCCTATCAATTATTGAAGATATTTTCTCTTTCTACCCAAGATCAAGTTGAGAGAGGAATGCCCCTTGGAGGTTTCTGTTGAAATTTCCACCTATTCTGGATATGAGATTTCTCCTTTGTCCTCTGTACTTCTTGAGGTCATTAAAATCTAAGCTTGACTTTCTTTGGTTTGGCAAACACCCTCAGATAGCAATGTGTTTCAGTTCTTTTCTTTTAACTCTGAGTTTCTACTTTTAATTATTTTTTGGTATCTAAAAATTTTTATCTTTCTTGCAAGATTGTCTGTGCTTTGAGAGGAGTGGGTTTGTAAGAATATTTTATCTAGCAATTGCAATTGATTTCAACAAGAGTTTGTTCAGTTACCAAGTCTATCATACCATCTGAAAAAAAATTGATTTTTTTCTTGTTTATTACTTCTTTCTTCAAATGGAAGAAGGTAGAAGGAAAGTCTGGTACTTGGCCTATCTTAATCAGCATTATATCTTGTACATATAAAGGAGTTTATGTTATGTATGAATGTTTATTGAATAAATACAAAATCATAAGTATTTATACTTCACTTATTTTAATATTTATTTACATTATATGATTTCAATAAAATATAGAAAATTGTTAACAATAACTATAACCACTAAGTATATTACAATACTTTTATGTGTATCCTCATTTTTCACCTGTGAGTATGCATTACATTTTAGTAAGGATATATTTTTTAAGAATTAAATATGTGATATGATAAATATATTTTAAAATTGCTAACTATCCAAACTAAAAACTTATAGGTGATAAAACTACAAGTTAAAAGTAGCTATCTATGGGTGGTGAAGTATAGGTTTTTTTTTTAATTGTACTTTAGGTTCTGGGGTACATGTGCAGATCATGCAGGGTTGTTGCATAGGTACTTACATAGCAAGGTGGTTTGCTGCCTCCATTCCCCCATCACCTATATCTGGATTTTGTCTTATGTTATCCCTCCACAACCTCCCCATCCCCCACTGTCCCTCCCCTAACCCCAGTGTGTGATGCTCCCCTCCATGTGTCCATGTGTTCTCATTGTTCAACACCCACCTATGAGTGAGAACATGGTGTCTTTGGTTTTCTGTTCTTGTGTCAGTTTGCTGAGAATGATGGATTCCAGATTCATCCATGTCCCTGCAAAAGACACAAACTCGTCATTTTTTATGGCTGCATAATATTCCATGGTGTATATGTGTCACATTTTCCTTGTCTAGTCTATCATTGATGGGCATTTGGGTTGGTTCCAGGTTTTTACTATCGTAAACAGTGCCACAATGAACATACGTGTGCATGTGTCTTTATAATAGAATGATTTATAATCCTTTGGGTATATACACAGTAATAGGATTGCTGGGTCAAATGGTATTTCTATTTCTAGATCCTTGAGAAATCGCCGCATTGTCTTCCACAATGGTCGAACTAATTTACACTCCCACCAACAGTGTAAAAGCATTCCTATTTCTCCACATCTTCTCCAGCATCTGTTGTCTCCAGATTGTTTTAATGATCGGCATTCTAACTGGCATGAGATGGTATCAGAATGTGTTTTTGATTTGCATTTCTCTAATGACCAGTGATGATAAGCATTTTTCATATGTTTGTTGGCCACATAAATGTCTTCTTTTGAAAAGTGTCTGTTCATATATTTTGCCCACTTTTTGATGGGTTGTTTTCTTGTAAATTTCTTTTACTTCTTTGTAGATACTGGGTATTAGCCCTTTGTCAGATGGGTAGCTTGCAAAAATTTTTTTCCCATTCTGTTGTTTGCCTGTTCACTCTAATTTTTTTTTTTTTTTTTTTTTTTTTTGGTGTGCAGAAGCTCTTAATTTTAATTAGATCCTGTTTGTCTATTTTGGCTTTTGTTGCCATTACTTTTGGTGTTTTAGTCATAAAGTCTTTGCCTATGGCTATGTCCTGAATGGTATAGCCTAGGTTTTCTTCTAGGTGTTAGGTCTTATGTTTAAATCTTTATTCCATCTAGAGTTAATTTTTGTGTAAGGTGTAAGGAAGGGGTCCAGGTTCAGCCTTTCTGCACATGGCTAGCCAGTTTTCCCAACATCATTTATTAAACAGGGACTCCTTTCCCCATTGTTTGTTTTGGTCAGGTTTGTCAAAGATCAAACAGTTGTAGATTTGTGGCATTGCTTCTGAGGCCTCTGTTCTGTTCCATTGGTCTATATTTCTGTTTTGGTATTAGTACCATGCTGTTTTCATTACTGTAGCCTTGTAGTATAGTTTGAAGTCAGGTAGCATGATGCCTTCAGCTTTGCTCTTTTTGCTTAGAATTGACTTGGCTATGTGGGCTCTCTTTTGGTTCCATATGAAGTTTAAGGTGGTGTTTTCCAGTTGTGTGAAGAAGGTCAATGGTAGCTTGATGGGGATAGCATTGAATCTATAAATTAGTTTGGGCTGCATGGCCATTTTCATGATATTGATTCTTCC